>CM031241.1:10243502-10404437 GCA_018340775.1 Taxus wallichiana var. yunnanensis
TTGTTTAATCCTACCAAACGTAAGCTCCAAATGTTATGTGGGTGTTTAACCTAGTGGCAACTAAGTTCAAAATATCTTCCTTTAATTTGTTAAATGTTGTAAAATATCATAATTGAAATTATTAAACCATAGCAAATGTAATCTCCAAATAATATGTTGTGGCATAACCTAACGACCACTAAGCTCAAAATATATTAATTTAATTTATTAAATCCTAACCACTGATAGGATCTAATATTATGTGGTGGCATAACCTAACGGTGCTAAGATCAAAATATATTAATTTAAAATCTTAAAATCATATGATAAATTCAAATAATATATACATATCTTGTTTGTAACTTTCAAAGATTACAATATCATTTGTTAGGTTATGTTGAAACATAACCTAACAAACACTAAACTCAATATGTCTTTCTTTAGTTTGTTAAATGCTAGTGACTCTTTAGCTCAAAATATTATATTGTTTAAATACCTAGCGGCCACTAAGCTCAAACTATGTTGATTTAATTTGTTAAATCCCAGTGACCACTAAGATCCTAATATTATGTTTTGGTGTAACCTACCGCCACTAAGCTTATAATATCTACTTTATTTTGTTGAAACCTAGAGACCACTAAGATCCAAATATTATGTTGTGTCATAAGCTAGTGAATGCTAAAGCTCAAAATATCATTCAGTAACTTAATAAATTATAGTGACCACTAAGCTCAAAATATTATATTGTGGAAGTACCTAGCATCCGCTTAGCTCAAAATATGTTGATTTAATTTGTTTAATCCAACCAATCGTAAGCTCCTAATATTATGTCTTTGTCTAACCTAGTGGTTGCTAAGCTCAAAATATCTTTCATTAATTTGTTAAATCCTTTCCATAAATATTATGTCGTTGCACTAAAATAGTGTTTTGCTAATCTCATAATATCTTAATTGAAATTGTTAAATCCTAGCAACTGCAAAACACCACTAGGCTCCAACTTTTATGTGTTAGTATATCCTAGTAGCCACTAAGCTAAAAATATCCTAGTTTAAATTCTAAAATCCAAACAATAAATTTTACTAATGTATACAAATCTTGTTTTACCTAATGACCACATATTTCTAAACATCAACCTTTTATGTGTTAAACAATTATACATATAGATTTCTCTATTTCTTATGATGAGACAAAATTATTTTACATTTACAATTTTATATAACTTAGACTAGCGACTATCTTATATAACTTTGTAGGTATTGATCTACACATTTTACCCTGGATGCACTATGCTATTCTTAAAAATAAATATATAATGTTTATAATGAAGTTGTGTTATGAATCTAAATTGTTAATCTTTGTGTATAAAACAGGAGACAAATAACAAAATGCTAGGCCCAAAAATAGTGTGTTGCCTATATATAGGCCTAGTGATCACTTTTATTTGCCTATATAAAAAAGTAACAATTTAGATTTCATAACATTGTGTTTCCTATATAAAAAAAGTAACCCACGAAGACTAAGGTAAACGAAGACAACATCCAAATAAGAATTATAACCTAGCGGTTGCTAAGGTAGGAAACATTTTCATGTAGAGTGTATTCATATAGGAGTAATCATATTGAAAATCTATAAATGATAAAAATAAATGAATAAGGAGTTTATATAATGGATACATAAATATATGTAGAATCATGTATTTTATGTGTTATATATATATATAGATTTCTCTATTTCTTATGCGATTTTGGCAGAATTATTTTACATTTATGATAATTGAAGAAACTTGGACTAATGACTGAGAAGTTATATAACAATTTTTAGATATGGCGACGATGATCTACTCGTTGCACCCTATGTTAAAGCTATTCTTAAAGGTAAATATATCATGTTCATAATGAAGCTATGTTATAAATCTAAATTGTTAATCTTTGTGTATATAACGGAGAAAAATGAAAAGTGATCACTAGGCCCAAAAAAAAGTGTGTTTCCTATATAAAAAACAATTGATCTGTGAGGCCACTAAGGTAAATGAATGTTTTCTCCAAATAAGAATTATAGCCTAAGCGGTAAAAAAATAGGTAGGAAAATTTTTCATGGAGAGTGTATTCATACATGAGAAATCATATTGAAAATCTATAAACAATAACAAATAAATCTAGAGTTTATATAATGGATACATAAATATATGTGTAGAATGTGTATTTAATAAATATTTAGTAATTTTATGTATTATATAGGTATACATATAGATTTCTATATTTCTTATGATATTTTATCAGAATTATTTTACACTTATGATGATAAAATAAACTTTGACTAGCGATAAACATTACTGATTAGAGATGCGATAAGTTATACAAGTTTTTAGATACGAAAAATATTTAATACGATCCATCTCTATCTCACTTACCATTCTCCACTCAAGAGACCAGCTAAGCTATTCTTAAAGGTAAATATATCATGTTTATAATGAAGTTGTGTTATAAATCTAAATTGTTAATATTTATGTATATAACAAGAGAAAAAAAAAAAAGCGATCACTAGGCCCAAAAAAGTAGTGTGTTTCTATATAAAAACAACAATGATCCACGAGGCCACCAAGGTAAACAAATGTTTTCTCCAAATAAGAATTATAGCCTAGCGGATTTTCAACAGAACTGTAGGAAAAAAATTTTTCATGTAGAGTGTATTCATATAAGAGAAATCATATTGAAAAGCTATAAATGATAACAAATAAATATGGAGTTTATATAATGGATACATAAATATACGTGTAGAATCATGTATTTAATTTGAAATAAATTTTGGTTTAGTAAATTGGTTATCGAAAAAAAGAATTATATCATGGGGCCACAAAAAAGCTATGTGAATTTTTGGCATAGATTAGTGACTCAAAAGGAAGTATATATTAATTATTAAATATATAGTGATTAAAATTTATATTTAATAATATTTATGCATATATATAATATGTTTAACTTCCATTGTATAAAAATAAAATTGTTGAAGACATTACATTTGGCTATTTCTACATGGAAACATATATAATTGAAAATATTATCATACAATTGAATTCTTAATATGGTTTTATAGTTTTAAAGTAATTTTTAACCTCATATATTTTCCTAAAATGTCTAAGTGGAAAAACCATGTAAAAAATGTAATATGAACTAATTAACGACATTTTCTTTGTATCATCTTAATAAACAACATTAAAATATTTTGGTTCTCCCAACCAAAATAAAATTTTAAAAAAAAAAAGTGACTATGCCACAAGCCATCATTATCCTAAAAAAAAATCACAAGAACGAGAACGAAAAATTCAAAATGAAAATACCCAAGAGAGACATAAATGGTGGAAATGGGAAAGTGTTAAACAAAGATAAATACTAGAGCGAAAAAAGGGATTAAATTTTCTTTCATTAACGCAAAAAAAAATTGTGTTTTCATGAAGAACAAGGTGGTTTGGCATGGAGATCAAAAGCAAATGGAAAACAAGGCTTGATTATTGTGGAGCACGATTCGAAGTAGGAAAATCAGTAGGGTGCGATCAAATGATTTGTAGATCATGATTGGATTATCCATGTAAAACACAAGAACCAATCAAATACAGAGAAAACTAATAGAGACCACAATAAAAAAAGGTACACCTTTACTATAAATACCTTGATTTAGTAATATATGGGATTATTTCATGCTTTATGTTGTCTGTGAAACCTCCATCTTGCTTTACCTCAAACAAACTATCTACGCGTGATTCTATTCACAACCTCTTTTGCTTTCCTCCTTCATGTGTGTCCTTTCTAGTGCATCCTTGTGTGTGTCCTTTGTGTGTCTTCTCTGCAAATAAGATTATAATCACTTGAAAAAAAAATTTGATTCAAACACTCGACCTTGTAATCTATGACTTCATGTTTTTTTTTTAATTTGAAGACATGCTTTTTCTGTGACCAAAAAAATCAAACCCTAATCAATATTTCTCTGAGGTATTTAATAATTTGTTTGAACATTCCATGAAAGAAATTTCAAAATAGAAAAAGAATGGGATATAAAATTTGAAATTTTCACTTTCCCCTTTTAAAGCAAAAAGTGTGGGCTATTGAAATTTCAAATATTCAAAAATGTGGGGAATTCAAATTTCAAAATTTTAATTTTTCCATGGTTTAAAAATTAAAACTAAACATGAATTAAAAACAACACAAATTTTTTTATAACCTATAATAATATAAACATAATAACAAATATATTATATAACATATATTAAAATAAGCATAATAAAAATATATATTATAAGAAAATAGAAGAAATAAATCCTAAACATAGTTTTAAAGTTTAATAGAATAATATACAAACATTTAATTTTTTAATTTTTTATCAAAATCAATATCGACATTGTTAGATATAGTGTGCGCTAATTTAAATTAATTCTCCAATTAAAATGTGCCACATGGAAAGTTCAAACAAGCTATTTGGGCTACATTATAGTTGACACATATTTCAAATCAGGCTTATATATAGGAAATCAATTAGCGCCTGCTAAGCTCCAATTACTACGATTTTTATTCAAACAACAAATTTAAAATAATAAAGTGTTAGGTCTTTGTATTTTTGTATCTTATTCATTCTATAATTAAAAAATAAGAAATTGTTGAGCCTAGGGGTTTTATGCCATTTCTTTCAATAAGAAAAAGGAGCTAAGTGGTTATATGCTATTAAAATATTTTCCTTTGATAGGAAATGATGTGAAATATGTGTTCATAATCATATATCTTATGGAACTACATAATAAGGCTAGTGATCCAAAGTTGTTATATGATACAAGTATAATCAATGAAAAACACTAGTGTTACAAAACTTATATATAGTGTTTATAATGACAAGAGGTAAAGGTAGGAGCCTAGCGACCGCTAAGCTATACCATGGTTTGTTATTTTATGGCTATTTTCAAAATAAGAAATTTGTTGAGCCTAGGGTCTGATATGCCATTTCTTTCAATAAGTAAAGGAGCTTAGCAAGTCACTAAGAATTTTCTTTGATAGGAAATGATGTGAAATATGTGTTCATAACAATATATCTTATGGGAACTACATAATAAGGCTAGCGATCCAAAGTTGTTTTATGATACAAGTATAATCAATGAAAAACACTAGTGTTCCAAAACTATACAGATAGTGTTTATAATGAAAAGAGGTAAAGGTAGGAGCTAGTAGTTACTAAGCTATACCATGATTTGTTATTTTATGGCTATTTTCAAAATAAGAAAATTTTGAGCCTAGGGTCTGATATGCCATTTTTTCAATAAGTAAAGGAGCTTAGTAGGTTGTTAAAATTTTCTTTGATAGGAAATGATGTGAAATATGTGTTGAAAACCATGTATCTTATGAGAACTACATAATAATAAGTTAGTGATTCCAAAGCTGATAATCAATGAAACCCACTAGAACAATGCAAAAATGTAAAAAGCTATATAGTGAGTTATAGTGTTTATAATGAGAAGAGGTAAAGGTAGGAGCCTAGTGGCCACTAAGCTATACCATGATTTGTTATTTTATGGCTATTTTAAAAATAAGAAACTTTTGAGCCTAGGGTCTGATATGCCATTTATGTCAATAAGTAAAGGATCTTAGTGTCACTAAGCATTTTCTTTGATAGGAAATGATGTGAAATATGTGTTGAAAACCATGTATCTTATGGGAACTACATAATAAGGCTAGTGATGCAAAACTATACAAATAGTGTTTATAATGACAAGAGGTAAAGGTAGGAGCCTAGCGGCTGGCTAAGCTATACCATGATTTGTTATTTTATGGCTATTTTCAAAATAAGAAACTTTTGAGCCTATGGGAAACACATAATACGTCTCGATCCCTCTCGAGGGTATGTAGTGCAGACTTTCTTTGCCACAGATAGCCTAGTAAATATGGTACAATTAAAATCAATGGAAAACACTAGTATTCCAAAATTGTACACATAGTGTTTAAATAAGAAATAATTGATCCTAGCATGGTTTTATGTCATTCCTTCCATTCAATATGTATAGAAGCTTAGCAGTCACTAAGCATTTTCTCTCATACGAACAAATGTGAATTATATGTTACAAACAATATATCTTGTGAGAACTACATAAGTCATGATCCCTCTTGAGGGTTTGTAGTGCAGCACTTGATCCACCAGGGAAGGCCCAGCCAATATGTTACAATTATAATCAATGAAAAAACACTAGCGATCCAAAGTTGTACATATAGTGTTTATAATGACTAGCGGTAATGGTAGGAGCCTAGTGACCGCTAAACTAGACCATGATCTTTTATTTTATCACTATTTTCAAATTATGAAATTGTTGATCCTAGTCGTCTGTATGTTATTACTTTCGATAAGTAATGAAGCTTAGCGTTTGCTAAGCATTTTCTCCCATAAGATCCGATGTGAATTATATGTTACAAATAATATATCTTATGGGAACTACATAAGGCTTGATCCCTCTAGAGGGTATGTAGTAGCTATTATCTCCACTGGTACATTCCAACCAATATGATATAATTATAATCAATGGAAAACACTAGCGATCCAAAGTTGTATAGATAGTGTTTACAATGACCGTAATGGTAGGAGCCTAGCGGTCACTCAACTAGGTCATGATTTATTATTTTATCACTATTTTCAAAATAAGAAATGTTGAACCTAGCATCCATTGTGCTCATTACTTTTGATAAGTAATGAAGCTAAGTTTTGTTAAAAATTTTCTCCCATACGAAACATTGTGAATTATATGTTACAAATAATATATTTTATGGAAACTACATATGGATTGATCCCTCTCGAGGGTTTGTAGTGTAGCACTTGGCTCCACCATGGATAGTCCATCAAATATGATACAATTATAATCAATGAAAAACACTAGTGAGCCAAAAGTGTACAAACAATGATTACAATGACAAGATGTAATGGTAGGACCCTAGCGACCACTAAGCTAGGTCATGATTTGTTATTTTATCATTATTTTTAAACTCTTAGTGCTTTTTACCCTCAATCAATACAACATATATCAGATAGTAAATGTTTGTAGCCTAAGAATACTGATGCTCTAAATGTGTTAACATAAGTTCAAACAATTTGGAATAAATTTCTTCAATTAGTATTGTAAATCTAACTTATAGTCGAGTAAGAGATAATAGACCCTTGTTTTAGTGGTACTCAATAAAAATTGTTAATAATCAAATATTTTCTCAAATAGGTATAACCCACCATGACCTTATAGAGAGCAATATTTCCACAAAAATGGCTATAGTGATGAGGGCCATACTTACATTTAGGAAAAGTGTAATCCTTCCCATTTGTATTTGATAGCTTTTTGTGGAATTTCCCACCAACCGCTACACTTTAAATATCATACTTAGACTAGTTACAAACATTTAATCCTCATGACTACAATATGTCCGATATACATATATTTCACATTGTCTTATATAACAAAAAAATGTTGAGCTACCACTAACTCCATTAATGTGATTTTTTTCTCAAACACTCTCCTCAAAATACCAAACATTAGATCTTCCGACCGCTACACTTTAAATATCTTCCTTAGTCTTGTTATAGGAATTTAATCCTCATGACTACAATATGACGATATACACATAATTCACATCATCTTGTAAAAAAAAAAATCTGAGCTACCACTAACTCCATTAATGTGATTTTTTTCTCAAACACTCTCTTCAAAATACCAAACATTATATCTTAATGTCCTCTACGCTTTTCCATTCAATAGGTGTAAATGGCTAAAAAAATGTTTTAAGTTGTTCTTTTATATGTCGACTAGAAGTCTATCTTCCACTAAAGTGTATATTTTTTAATGTTCTATCATGCCATCTATGGAATGTTATAGATTGTTTATCTCATCATAGATAATCCTTTCAAAAGGTGCAAATGGTTTCTTATCTTTCAATGCATCATAATTGGCTATCAAATTTTAGAAAAAATTATGTTATTATTGATTTGATCCACAAAATATGAATTATTATAACTAGTTGAATGATACATAAGATGTCTGTCAAAGCCTAGCGGTCATAACCATTAAGTTAATTACTCTCTAATGATACATAGTAAAGAACTCTAGAGGTTGGTGACCACTAGGTAGTATTTATATTCCTTATCAGAAAATGCGAGAAAAACATTTTAAACTTTATAAATGACCTAATTATTAATGTATTTTACTCTAATTATAGGTAAAATGTCTTCCATTATTTGTGCTTCATTCTCATGAAAATTCCATTCATCGCAGGTGGTAATTGTTGGAAGAAAAGAGACGAGGAATGGTTTGTTGAAATCCATTCCCTTCAAAAACTACCACATCGACCTATGGTTATTTTTTTATAGATGAAAATCAAGAGGAATTTGGTATTGTTCTATCCTCAGAAGTTATTGATTTGGGGACACTACGTGTTTTAGGTCAAATGCATTGAATTTGAAAACAATAAGTGTCTTATTTTGGATATGGAGTTGATGTTTCTTTATTTAGGAAATGGGAAATGCATGCCTCAATAAACAATGAACCATATTCCTATTCAAAATATGGTTGGAATTTGGGGATGCTTATAGATTCTAACAAAAAAATGGTTGTTCAAATGCAGAAGAAATTCATAATGGTATATTTATAGTATTCAAAAATTGTATAGAAACAAAAAAAAACCTCTTTTTTTTTTTTTTTTGACATAGAAAAAAGGTTTTCTTTCACCTCCAAAACATGCCAAGTTGTTTACTATGTTGAGGTGAACATATATTTTTATAAATTGGAGATAAACCCATCTAAATAAAAGTTGCATGGGTTGAAAATGAATACTAAATCAACTACATTGTTGAAGAAGGAAACCACTATATTCGAGAAAATAAACCTTTGACTATTCAACAGTTTCATTTATTTTTGTTCAATGGTGAATTATTTTCAATTGATGTTTCAAGATGCCATGTAACACCTCAAAATATCAGTATCATCTATAGATGATGAAAATGTTGACCTTCTTGTCCACTCCATGTTGATAAATGTTATTCCTACACATAATGACATGCAAATTCTTCTTCCCTTCTTGTAGTCTATGAATAACATTGTATAACTCCATGATCCAAATGACTTGGAAAGTGATGATGTGAAATTTTATATACTTGATGGCCAACATATAATATGTGTGCAAAAAAATATTTTGGGCTCAAAAACTTACAAGTCTTTACATTCGAGGCTAAGGTTTCAAAGGCTCACATTCTGTCTACAAATGCATCTACCAAAGCCATTACTAATATTTGTAAACAACATAATGAAGTAAACAAACTTGGATAGAAACCAAGTTTATTGATTTGTTGTACAAAGCTAGATCAGTTTGGCAATCACTAGGATGTCCTCAACGACCCAGATTGACAAAAAAAAAAAGATAAAGATTAGAAGGTAATGTATTTTAATTTTATTGCATTGGTTATTAACATTTACTTTTCATATAAAAAGATAAAAAATATATTTTCCTTTGAATGCAAAGCTTTGAGAATCAATGCCTCTCAATTTTTCAAGTGAAAAAACAAAGAATTTGTATATGATAAATGGAATTTTCTATTGTTTCCTGATGATATATGGACTAAATGGAAAAAAAATTTAGTTTTTTAGATCAGTGGCCTCACTTGTTCACCTATTAAGGATAATCAAGTTAACTTTTAGCCAAATTCACTTGCAATATTCATAGATAATCCATTCAGGGATGTTTAGAGGAATGACCAACAAAGAACTATCAATACTAGTTGATAAAGTGCAATCGGGGATGTCTAGTTAACTAGGTCTGTTGAGGCTGGTGTAATAGCAAAGACATTTGATTCTTACTACTGGAGAATAAAATGAGACAAAAAAAGAGAAAAAAAAGTTCTACATTATTTGAAAATAAGCATTCGGATAATATTGTATTGACAACCTGCAGTGAATCCAATGTAATTGAAAATTTAAATTACATGAATCACACTACCACCAGTTATTTTCTTTTTTGGGTGAAGAGAGAAATGGAAAAATAAAATTTGATTCCCATATAGGGGAAAATGGAAAATGGAAAAAAACCATGAGGTGGAAGAAGTTCTTCCCATCGAGGCTCAGACAATATTAGAAAACTATGTGATGTCAATGGAAGGAAATATACTGAACAAATGATGGAATACATGAATATTTTTCTTGTAAATGTGCATATCCATTCCAACTTCCATCAACTTTATCAGCTATTCCTTTGACTAATCCTTTCAATGTTGAATGTGTGATCGCTGATTTTTGTAATTTTGCTAGCGATATTTCTTTTGATGTAATAATGGAGCTTCTAACAGTTATCAAAACTAGTGTGCTAGATTGTATTATTATTGTTCTAATACCAATTGATTATTCAAAAATTTAAGAGACACAATAAAAATATACATGGAAAAGGTTAAAGACATCGTGATAATCAATTTTGGATGGATGTTATAGACTCTACGAAAAACAACGAATATATTTAAAAGTTTATATCTTATGTACACAACATAATAGTGTACACAATTACGATAATAATGATATTATAGAGAAGAGATCACTAGGGATTGGATGGAGAAATTGCCACAAAAATTGGTAACTGCAAGAAAAATTGGCCTATAAGGAAACATCCATCCTTTTCCTTGTGAATGATCTTATGAGTTATGGGATGAGATGTTCACTCGATGTTGTTCCAAAATTATCTAATACTAGTGCTTTACGGTGGCAATGTCACAATCCATGCATTAGTTGATTCCAATCTATCTGATGTTTTTATTGTTGAGACACATAGTCAAGAAATGTTTCTGAAACATTACTATTCTCATATGAAGAAAGGTTTGTCATCGAAGACAACTTCAACAAGTGATTTTGTTTAATGGATTTGAACCTATATATGCTACTTATACATTTATTGTTTATGCATACAACCACAAAGTTATAAAATATGATGTACAACCCTTTCAACTTGATGTTACACAACCAATTCAACATGGTGATTTATCTTTAATCATTTTATAAATATGTTTAATGAGCTCTATTTTCAATTGCCATGGTTTTCATTTTTTTAACAAACTTATGTTTTTACACTTCAAATGACAGATGTGGAAGACGTAGGCACACATTCCATGAAAACACAATTATATCCTAGTATATTAATCATGTTAATTTACAAACAAAACCGCTAATAAGCCCCAAAAATTTATAAGACAATAAATGATTATGCAAACAACCAACAACTGAAGAACGTAACCATGGAGGGTACGCAAGGTATCCAACATGAATAAACACTCACAACCTAATATGTTAGCCATGTGTATTTTAAAACAAAATCATTTATAAGGCCCACAAATTTATAGGAAACGATAACTAATAGACATTAGTTTATATTCTTGGCATACGATAGAAGAAAAAAGTTTAAAATATAAGATACACTAACAATTTAAAACAAAGTATAGAGCTTAGCGGACTCTATGCTTGTAGTGCCCACATTTTACACACACAATTACAACAGTAAAATACCAGGATAATTTTTTTGACTTACATTGCTCACTACACACAACACAACAAGGGCTCCAAGTACAGAAACTTGACTCGCATACGACAATCACATAAGTCATCGAATCACATAGACACATGAAAACAACATAGGCATGTCGATGCCACACTTTTCCCAATGAATGGTTACTAGAAATGACCCAACCACAAGAAAAATGACTTCAGGAATGGCGAACCCACAACACATCATTTCTTTAATTACATTTTAGTTAAGATTAACATTCCAAGAACATTATAGTGCAAGGATAAATTTCCCGATTGTCCACCTACAGATTCTTAAGTTCTTTCCACAGTTGAATTACCGTTTCGACCCTTTTAAGTTGGCTTCTTATTCTTTACAAAATCCTCCATAACTTGCATGCTTATTTGGCATAATTCGAATGCATATAAAATACTTAATCATCTTGTTCTTATGTTAAAAATATTCTTCTCGAACATATATTCAATGTCTACCTTTTTACTCTTACAACTCAAGTGAATGTGACTTGATGTACATATAGCGCGTATTAGGATTAACGGAGATTTAAATACAAGATAGCCTTTTTACCTAAAACATTCCTCGATCATGGTATAGTTATTTCCCTACCATATTTATTCTAATTTAATGACTTGTGGAATTTCATTTTGATTTATATATGTATTTTATTTTCTCAAGGTTGCTCACACCAAGGCAATTCATATTCTTTGAAATAAAAAATTAGGGTTTTTGCCCTAATTTTGCCGAAATCGTTATACCACTTATACCACTTGTATAAATAAGAACATATACAATGAAAATAACATGAGAGAACACGAAAATATTGATAAATTATGAAAATATGCTCATATAATAGCTTTGCCACTTCGAGGGGCCAACCTAATACCACTTCGAGGGGTAACCTCCAAACCATACAATAACACTCCAATACTCAATATGATGATTAACTACAACCTTTTAACCCATATATATACCATTCTAACCTATGGAAAATATTGAGGCCGACCTCCTAAGTATAATAAATCATAAATGAATGATATAATAAGATAAGGGGATGTTTGCCACATGTTGGCATCTCCATCAATACATATACATCATAACATCCTTTCCCTAGGTGCATAACATTCCTTCCCTCCTTGACATGTTTCATCCCGAAACATAAGAAGAAACCATGTAATGAGTGTGTTGTAAATTTTTACACACTTTACTCCATGATCGATCATCCATCCATATGTGATCCCGGTAGATGATACATATACTCGAACTAATATCCATATTCCGTTCATTATTCTACTCGATTCCATTCATGACCATAGTTTATACTCCTTGGATTCCATGCATAACCAACATAAGGATTCAATGCATAACCATAATAAGGATTCCATGTATAACCATAATAAGTATAACCATAATAAGGATTATCATGCTTCATAATTGTTGCTCCATTGATCCCTTGTATAAAAAAATGATTATTCCTCCGATTACATGTATATTATATTGGTTGGAAATATGATGTGCCCTAGGATATCTCCATGATTTTTTTCTCTCATGTTGACATGGATTTACACATGCTGCATTGTAGTATCCTCAACCTTATCAACCTATTTATGAACTTTCTTTTCTTCTTCCACCTTTGCATTTGATATTTTCTTTTTCTCTTGAGTAGATGAATCATAATTTCCTTCTTTTTCTTTATGTCCTCTTTTGAATCATCCTTATTCCCTTCTTCTCCATATTCTAAATCATCCTCATGGTCTATATTGACTTTTCTTTGATTTCCATTAATCTTTATATCCTCGTAAAGTGACCTTCTTCTTTTTGTACCAAATCTTCATAAACTTATTTTTCATATTACTATTAATTGTCCCCAATGTCTCTAACCAAGGATACCCAAGAAAATATCCAAACCATCCATATATAGGCAAGGCAAAAATCTGAATATAAAGTATATTTGTCCATAGTAAGTTTTAAATCTTCAAAACTTGAATTTTCTCACCATTCACTTGAGCTTCTTTGATATTACTTTCTTGAATATGTAGATGTTGAGCCATATCCTTGTTGATAAAGTTATACTTGCTGTTAGGGTTTATGGAAACAATTATCTTATTCCTTTGAATGCATCCATGAAACTGAAATATGGTATCTTCCTTCTTGGGAGCTATAATATCTTCTTTTTTTTCAATATCTTGTTTTTCTTCCTCTTCTTCATAGTCTTCTTCAACTTCTTCTACTACTTTGATTCTTCAATATATGCTTTGCACCATAATCTTCCCTTGAATCTTCTTCACCTTCCTCTTCATCTTCTTTCTCTCTTGATTCTTCAATATATTCTTCCCCATCATCTTCCTTTGACTCTTCTTCCTCTTTGTGGTCCCATCTATCCATAAAAAGTTGTTCCATTTCCTCCCAAGACCAATCCTTCATGTCATTCTTTAACTCGTAAAACCAAATCCATGTAGGACCACAAGGATAATGTGAAAACCTATTCCTTGTCATGAAATATGAGAAATATATATTCTTAAATTTTATCCACCATTCTTTAGCATACATCTCACCATTTCCAAAAATTTTATCCCCATGATCATGATTAGGGTTTAGGAATTATGAAAATATTTCGATAGATGGATAAAAACACAAATAACAAACCCTAACTGAAATTTCAAGAATTTCCGAAAATATAAATTTTGCTAAAAATACCAAATTTGCTTCTAAAAAGTGAATTTATGAAAAAACCTAAAACACCAATAACATACGAAAAATAGATCCAATGGATCTGCTAATATTTTAGATATTTTTTAGAATGTTCTTAATTAAAATTGTTCCAATACCCTCTTCAAGATTATGAAAAAAAATTAGGGAAAAAAATTAGATACCACTCTTCTTGTAAGAACATATATAACATGAAAACAAAAATTAGGATGTTTTTGCCTAATTTTGGCTTTCGAAATTGTTGCTCCAATACTCACATGATACCACTATATGTATTTTGTTTTCTCGAAGGTTGATCACACCAAGGCAATTCATATTCTTTGAAACAAAAGAATATATTTAATTGAGATATAAGGTCTCCAGGTGGCATTATTCCGAACCTCAAATCTCATTTTTACTCTTATATGCTTTATTTTCTACGTCACATTATGGTCTTATTATTAGCATTGTCTTGAAAAGGAGTTACGAAGTGTTTGTCTAACCTCTTGAAGACATATATGATTAGAAGACTTGAAGCTACACACAAACCCTAAGTTAACATCCAAATCAACTGAGGTTTAGATTAATTCCAACTTCACCTAAGGGTCTACCCCTCAACTATATATGAGTTTTTAAGCGAGAGGACAATTTATGCTAAACCACCTTCAAAAGGACCAAGGTGTTATGTTGAGAGAAACCAAGGTAACACATTTGCTGAGCGGAGCTAAGGGGTTCATTAACAAGAGTTTAAGACCTAGAACAACTAAGTCACAACCTCCATCTATGTCATCTGGATCCAACAGGGATTTCACTTGATGAAGAACTTTAATTTTAAATCTATCTTCGGATGACAAGGTAGTCCACTAGGCTACGAAGGAGGAGTTAGCTCTACATACTCCAAGAAAAGTTTGACTGTGTCACTCCTATCAGATGGGTTTATGACAATGTCACTAAACATACTGACTAAGATGATAAACCCATTCTTGGGCTCTTGTTTACTCAAACTAGGAGGTTCCATCGAGTGTAGAGTTTAAGTTCATCTATGGTTTTCAATGTCTTCTACGGTAAGGAGTATCACACATGAAAAACAAGTTATGCTCCGATATTGAACAAGGGTAGAGTGTTTCGATTAAATCTCTTTATTACATTTACAAAGTATGAATGCACAAGATGACTCATTAATCATTTATTGAACACTAAATATGCACTACAAGATATTACTTCAAATTCATTTACCTTATATAAATATCAAACCTTTTTACCATGTGTACTATGAATCAAGATTGAACCTAAGATTAAATGCACATTTCCTAGATGTCCTTGAAACCAACATCTCATACATATCAACAAATTATCAAATATAACCTTCTGTAACATGAGACTACATTATACATTTATTCATTTAACAATGAACTATATAAATTACAATGATAATAAATGAATTACACATCACCTTTTCGTCATCATTCTTTCATCCTACAAAACCACGTGAGCATGATATCAGCGATAATTCACTGGCATGGCATCCACCCTAATCTAACATAATTATCATTTTTCAGTTTCCCATTTACATATGATAATAATTACAATTTGCAATGAAAAAAGGTTTAGAGACATGTATTCATTACATTTCATTTCACTTCATTTTGTAACCTAGGAGAGAGAAAGAGAAGGGAAGAGAGAGAAAACACCATTTGTCAAAAGTTCTATTTCACACAACAAGTTACACTATAGAGTTTTAAACAATTATTTACATGTGTTAAAAGTTTCCACGGTGGTTTGGCAACCCGACGAGGTCCCACTTTCTATTTTTACATTTTCTTACTAGCTACAAAAACGTTCAAAATGGGCTCGAGAGGCTAAGAAACCACTTCCAAAAGTTATCTTCCGATGAGAACACACACCACGATTAACTTTCTACGTGTCCCCAGATATACCAAGAGTTCATAGCAACTAACGGAATTGGGAAAAAGTGAACGGTTTATGTTTGGCGGCTAGTTTTCGGGGCCACTGGTCGTAGTTGACCCAGTTGCAAATGAACAAAAGTTAGCTCGAGGGCTCAGAAAACCACATCCAAAATTGATGTTTGATGGATGAACATGCAACGAGACACTTCCTACAAATTCCCCTATATAAGGAGAATTCATCAGAGTCGATGGGATTGAGAACTAGAAAATAGTTTTCAAATGGCGACAAGTTTTTGAAGCCACCGGTCCTAATTGGTCTAGTTTGACCTTGTCAAACTGCAACCAGAGGCCTACAAAATGTCATTGTCAAAATATCCAGAAAAGTGTTTTTCCCTAAACTAAAAGTTCCATGCAATTTTCTAGTAAAAACACTAGAGGTTTGCGAAGACGGAAATAATTTCTCTATCCAGGTTTCAAATGGTGGTTCAAAATGAAAGCCAACTTTCTAGATTTAACAACTTTCTACTACTGTAAACCAATGTGTAACAGGGCTCCTATAAGAGCGTCAAAAAGATCACATATGTTCATTCGGGTCAATCCAAAGGTCAAGGTGACTCCTCACATAACAAGGTACATGAATGAAGCTTAACATCTCATTTTCAGAGTTACGAAGGGTACTTAATGAGTCTCCAAAAATGCAAAAATTAACTATTTAAACAGGGAGATGATCAACATTATTACTGGGAAGTCAATTTCATCTTGTCGATAAAACAATGTTGTAGCGATCTAGTTGGGTAGGAAGTTTTCTAAATCACCTCAGAATGAGGGTGGAAGTTCATGTTTTAATGCAAACGAGTTATTTTGACTTCGTGAGTTACGACACGACATTTCATTGTTTTGCAACGAGTTGAAATAAACATTTAACTGTATTAAAATCCTAATATTTTAAAATTCTATTAAGTTGCAAATGAGAACTAAAGCACGAGAATTATGAGAGGTAAGGGAGATGAACCATGCCTGGAAGGAATGGAGTCGGTCAAACCCGTAGGCTTTGGTTCAACATCTCACTTGGGCACTTCATCAACCAGTTCACGAGCCTCGATCTAACCTCCACAACGTCACACAAACTTCCCGATCACTTGAAGTTTTCCAATAGAATAAGTTTCCCATTATGTTCTGACAATTTTCTAGGGCCTGCACAAGGCTCCATTCTTGCACACGGGCTGAGAGAATGTTGGCAACGGACAGAGGCTCTACACCTACGAGTGTAGTTGCTTGAAAGTTTCTAAAGCCTTTTGAACAAATCCATTATGTGCATATCCTGAAATCATGGCATTCCATGAGACAACATTTCTTTGAGGCATTCTATCAAATAGTTCACACACCTTTTCAACAAATCCATTTTGTGCATATCCTGTTATCATTGCAGTCTAGGAGAACACATTTTTTTTTTGGTATTCTTGCCATCAATACACACTTTGCTTTCTATTCTTCTACATTTTTCATACATGTCTACCATGGCAGTTCATGAATTCTACACAACATCTGAAAAAATTCCTCTCTCCATTATGCTTTGATGGATATCATACCCTGCTCCAAAGCTTCCATTTTGGCACAGGCTGGAAGTACACTGGTAAATGTGTAAATTGATTGGGTTGGAGCCCTATTTTTGCACATATTGTGAAACAACGTGACTTCCCTGCGAAATCCTCTGCCTAAATCCATGTCTTCACATACATAAATAAACATATTCCATGTGAAAAGATTTTTCATGTTTTTCCTTTGGTCAAACACTGCAACCGTGTCCACCAAGCATTTTCAACTACAACATCTGACAAAATCCCTCTACCTTTTATGCTTTGAGAGAGGTCCACGCAAGTCTGGGGCTCATTTTTTTTTTTTACAGGCTAGGAGGATGCTGGCACAGGCTGCAACAATCCATGGCACTCCATGAGATGACATATGGCAAGGCATTTCTTTGAACAGTCCAAAAAAATGCCCTTAAGCACATTGTTTTGTGTAAAAATCTGTGACCATGTTTCCTTCAGCATCTTTCCCAACCTATGCGCATTTTCCAACTACCACAACTATCGATAAATCCCCTCCTTCCTATTTCTTCAATGGAAAAATGAAAAAATACTCGATGCACTCTTATCCTTGGCTCACGCAGAGAGGGGAAGTGATAAAATAACCTTTAATGTTTGTGTTTGCACCTCCCACAACTCACTCCGTTGTGTTTGCCCATTGCCACCCAAAACTCACCCATTCCCAAAAAGCAAAAAAAAAAAATAACTAAATATTTTTTTTTTTTTTTTTGCCCTAGCCTCTTTAGTTTTTTTTATTTTATTTTATATTAAATTATATATGTATTTTTTTTATTTAAGTGAACTAAAAGTATAAAACCTTATGTGTTTTTCATACATTTTTTATTTGGTCTATGACATATATTTATTTATTTTTAATTTTCCTTTTACGCGACTCGAGGATCGATCGATCGGAAAGATAAAATAAATAACATAAGGATAAATAATATTAATGTTGATAACATTCGATGATAGAATAATAATAAAACAAAATCGTCGATCGACATACAAAATAATAATAATAATAATAATAATGTTATTATTATTATTATTATTTTTACTACACACAAATTTATTAACCATATTAATAATGATCACCCATCAACAAATGAGTAAAATAATAATAAGCACAAATCGACAATTCAATATAATAATTATTATGTAGATGTTCCTTCTAGCTGGACACGCCCTAACAACATCAAGACATCATTAAAACCACCTATAGAATTCGAGAACGAGATTTTCCTTAACAAGGTAATCGAAAAGGCACTGCGGAGGCCCTCCACTAGCAACATCGGCAAAGACATGGACAAGGGAAGGCCAGAGAGGGGAGGAAGGGCAAATCATTCTCTGTGACATAGTCGAGGTCGACTAACGATCAACAAACTCACACCCACCACCTACCCTTGCTTATCAACAGGGTCATCAGAGAAAGAGTGGGGGTAATGTCAAATGGGGCATTACATTCTCCTCCCCTTAAGAAAGCATCATCCTCGATGTGACATACAAAGAAGAAAGAGAAATGGTAAGCAACAAGGAACAAATATGGGTGAAGGTACGCTCTAAGGTTAAGATTTCAGACACAAAATCATGGCCACGGGGTGGCCCTAGGAACATCAGGTAGAAATTTTAACTTTCAAGGTTCTGTGAAGATTGGTAGTTCCATTTTACCTTATTACTTAGTTAGCATTTTCTTTTATAGTATTTCTTATCTCAAGATTATAATATTCATTGTTTAGAATTTTTCAATTGTCTTAAGTTCATGGGTGCCCAACAATAACTAACATCAAGATGTCACACAAAACTTAACACAACACAAACAACCCACGAGACATCTTGCTACCTACTTTCATGATTGTATCATATTACAAGGTCTTTTAATTCCTCCATGGAATGACAACAAGTAGTCCACATAGCAAATAATTTCCAACAATTACGTCCTAGACATAGATCTAGTACACACATATGACTGACAAACATAATCATCACACTGATACAAAGGTAATGAGGTATCACATGTCTCAAAACCATGACTATTAACGACATAGTTCCAATCCAATATCCAATAGTCAATACAAATGGAAATGTCAATCCTCAACCATAACAATGTCTAACGAGACTCACAAGAGTACACATAACTCATTATACCGACTCCACACATAACAAGACATCATGATACAATCCCCAGATATCTCCAAGAGCACAAAATAAAACTCCATATACCTTCCCAAAGCATCACCAAATAATCTCCATATATATCCTAAGCATCCCCAAAACAAATCCATATACCTCCCAAACCATCACCAAATAACTCCATATACCTCCCAAGGAGAAATAATCATAGTGCCAAAACCAAGTCGGGTCACTCAACCATAGAGCCCCATCAAGAATATCAGTCACTCCACCATAGAGTGCTATAAAGAATATCAGGTCACTCAACCATAGAGGCCCGTCTCCTTTCTCCTTTTAATGAGGTCGGGTCACCCTATGGCCCTAGGCACATAGAGCCCCATCACCCCCAACCCAAGTGACATAATAACTCATGGTTCAACAACCCACTAGTTATCTATAACTCCTTGGGGCGTACCCCCATACAACGAAGTGGGTCCATAGGTTCAACCACTCCATGGTTAATCCCATGACCCTATTCCAACACATTACGACATTAGAACCAACATAACAATCCATTCAAATGCCAAGTGGCAAAATCAAAAGCCTTGGGCTAGGCTACAAAAATTTTAAATATGAAAAGAAAGTTTTAAAACTAAGAAAAACAAATGGCTAATTAGCCATGGTTAGTGCAAAATCCAAATGTTAATGCAACAATCAAATAAATGCCCAAAATATAAGAACATGTCAATCAAGAAAATGGTTGGTTCTAGCTAAAAGAGATAAATGATTAATTTACGAATAAAATATACGTATGAGAAAATAGCACATTACAATCACTATGTGGCCTCATACCACCACCAAAGGGGTACTCATCGAGTTGCTGGCACTCGGACATCGAGCCTCAACTCGTAAAAATATACATGTAACCAGAAATGAGTATATCAAATAATGTAACTATCATCATCTCTGCCTGAATCATTCCTCCATACTCCCACAAGGATCAACATAGTCAAAATTACATAGGATTGTCCAATGAACAATCCAATAAGAAAGAGCAGGGAACTCTAGTTGCATAAGTTGAGCCTAAGGTGGTGCACACCCATAATATACTTGAGCAAGCTCGAAGTATACTAAACAAGATAGAAGTGGGTTTTCAGTCTATATAAGACTCCACTTCCTCACTCATACTCAGCTCAAGATTATGAAAACCTGGTCCACCTCCTCTCTCTCACATACACTCTTGACAGTTTATCCCCTTAGGGTCATCTAGTGTAAGGTTCACAACATACACATAACTACATCACTAACACAATGGTGATTCACACACATTAACCATAACGTCTTACGCATGGTATTTATATACAGGGTATAACACAATCATTACTTTCACGGGTTACGATACATCACATTACCACATCCTGCACCCAAAGTGCAATCACTGTACACTAGGGATCATACTCACCATATGCCCCTAAATCATGACATGAACCATCACATATTACATGAATTATACGTATGAGGAACACAATGTCTAACCTTACCACATATAGTCAATTGCAATACAACATGACGATGCACACAACTAATCACAATACAATACGGTGATGACATCACGATAAAATTCATTCACTTTACATCAATTTTGTCATGCAATACATCAATACACCTTCATATCACATAAAGCCAAAATGTTTTAACCCTCTGCAATCCACAATAACATTCCATTCACAAACAACAAGGCAGTACATTACACCCGATTCCCATTGAATCAACAAAATAGAGTGAATACTCTCATCACAAGCACATCAATATGATAACAAATACGCACTAAGTGACATGCACAACATGTGCATTCACAATTTCACAATTACGACATAGTTCACATCACGCATATATCACATTACTCTTCCAATATCCACCACCATCATGCAACACCATCACAACTCCAATCCATCCCAGAGGTTCGAGAGCATGAACCTCTGCTCTGATACCATATGTAGTGCCCACATTTTACACACACAATTACAACAATAAAATACCAGGATAATTTTTTTTTTACTTACATTTCTCACTACACACAACACAACAAGGGCTCCAAGTACAAAACTCGACTCGCATACAAAAATCACATAAGTCATCGACTCACATAGACACATGAAAACAACATAGGCATGTCGATGCCACACTTTTCCCAATGAATGGTTACTAGTAATGACCCAACCACAAGAAAAATGACTTCAGGATGGCGAACCCACAACACATCATTTCTTTAATTGTATTTTAGTTACGATTAACATTCCAAGAACATTATTGTGCAAGGATAAATTTCTCATTTGTCCACCTACAGATTCTTAAGTTCATTCCACATGGTTAAATTACCGTTCGACCCTTTTAAGTTGGCTTCTTATTCTTTACAAAATTTTCCATAACTTGCATACTTATTTGGCATAATTCAAATGCATATAAAATACTTAATTATCTTGTTCTTATGTTAAGAATATTCTTCTCGAACATATATTCAATGTCTACCTTTTTTACTCTTACAACTCAAGTGAATGTGACTTGGTGTCCATATAGCGATATTAGGATTTAACGAGATTTAGATACAAGATAGCTTTTTACCAAAAACATTCCTCGATCACGGTATATAGTTATTTCCCTACCATAGTTATTCTAATTCAATGACTTGTGGAATTCCATTTTGATTTATATATGTATTTTGTTTTCTCGAAGGTTGATCACACCAAGGCAATTCATATTCTTTGAAACAAAAGAATATATTTAATTGAGTTATAAGGTCTCCAAGGTGGCATTATTCCGAACCTCAAATCTCATTTTTTTACTCTTATATGCTTTATTTTCTACGTCACATTATGGTCTTATTATTAGCATTGTCTTGAAAAAGGAGTTACGAAATGTTTGTCTAACCTCTTGAAGACATATATGATTAGAAGACTTGAAGCTACACACGAACCCTAAGTTAACATCCAAATCAACTGAGGTTTAGATTAATTCCAACTTCACCTAAGGGTCTACCCCTCAACTATATATGAGTTTTAAGCGAGAGGACAAATTTATGCTAAACCACCTTCACGAAAGGACCAAGGTGTTATGTTGAGAGAAACCAAGGTAACACATTTAGCTGAGCGGAGCTAAGGGTTCATTAACAAGAGTTTAAGACCTAGAACAACTAAGTCACAACCTCCATCTATGTCATCTGGATCCAACAGGTTTTCACTCGATGAAGAACTTTAATTTTAAATCTATCTTCGGATGACAAGGTAGTCCACTAGGCTACGAAGGAGGAGTTAGCTCTACATACTCCAAGAAAAGTTTGACTGTGTCACTCCTATCTACGGGTTTATGACAATGTCACTAAACATACTTGACTAAGATGATAAACCCATTCTTGGGCTCTTGTTTACTCAAACTAGGAGGTTCCATCGAGTGCAGAGTTTAAGTTCATCTACGGTTTTCAATGTCTTCTACGGTAAGGAGTATCACACATGAAAAACAAGTTATGCTCCGATATTGAACAAGGGTAGAGTGTTTCGATTAAATCTCTTTATTACATTTACAAAGTATGAATGCACAAGATGACTCATTAATCATTTATTGAACACTAAATATGCACTACAAGATATTACTTCAAATTCATTTACCTTATATAAATATCAAACCTTTTTACCATGTGTACTATGAATCAAATTGAACCTATGATTAAATGCACATTTCCTAGATGTCCTTGAAACCAACATCTCATACATATCAACAAATTATCAAATATAACCTTCTATAACATGAGACTACATTATACATTTATTCATTTAACAATGAACTATATAAATTACAATGATAATTAATGAATTACACATCACCTTTTCGTCATCATTCTTTCATCCTGCAAAACCACGTGAGCATGATATCAGCGATAATTCGCTGGCATGGCATCCACCCTAATCTAACATAATTATCATTTTCAGTTTCCCATTTACATATGATAATAATTACAATTTGCAATCGAAATAAAAGGTTTAGAGACATGTATTCATTACATTTCATTTCACTTCATTTTGTAACCCAGGAGAGAGAAAGAGAAGGGAAGAGAGAGAAAACACCATTTTGTCAAAAGTTCTAATTCACACAACAAGTTACACTATAGAGTTTTAAACAGTTATTTACATGTGTTAAAAGTTTCCATGGTGGTTTGGCAACCCTACGAGGGTCCATGACTTTCTATTTTTACATTTTCTTACTAGCTACAAAAATTTCAAAATGGGCTCGGAGGCTAAGAAACCACTTCCAAAAGTTATCTTCCGATGAGAACACACACCACGATTAACTTTCTATGTGTCCCCAGATATACCAAGAGTTCATAGCAACTGGATGAATTGGGAAAAAGTGAATGCTTTGCATTTGGCGGCTAGTTTTCCGGGCCACTTGGTCGTAGTTGACCCCGATTGCAAATGAACAAAAGTTAGCTCGAGGGCTCGAAAAACCACGTCCAAAATTGACGTTTGGATGATGACATGCACGCAAGAGAAACTTCCTACAAGTTCCCTATATAAGGAGAATTCATCGAGTCGAAAAAACTTAGAGAACTAGAAAACCATTTTCAAATGGCGACAAGTTTTCTGAAGCCACCAGTCCTAATTGGTCTAGTTTGACCTTGTCAAACTACGACCAGAGGCCTACAAAATGCCATTGTCAAACTATCCAAAAAAGTGTTTTTCCCTAAACTGAAAGTTCCATGCAATTTTCTAGTAAAAACACTAGAGGTTTGCGAAGACGGAAATAATTTCTCTATCCAGGTTTCAAATGGCGGTTCAAAACAAAAGCCAACTTTCTAGATTTAACAACTTTCTACTACTGTAAACCAGTGTAACAGGGCTCCTATAAGAGCGTCAAAAAGATCACATATGTTCATTCGGGGTCAATCCAAAGGTCAAGGTGACTCCTCACATAACAAGGTACATGAATGAAGCTTAACATCTCATTTTTAGAGTTACTGAAGGGTACTTAATGAGTCTCCAAAAAATGCAAAAATTAACTATTTAAACAGGGAGATGATCAACATTATTACTGGGAAGTCAATTTCATCTTGTCGATAAAACAATGTTGTAGCGATCTAGTTGGGTAGGAAGTTTTCTAAATCACCTCAGAATGAGGGTGGAAGTTCATGTTTTAATGAAACGAGTTATTTTGACTTCGTGAGTTACGACACGACATTTCATTGTTTTTTGTACGAGTTGAAATAAACATTTAACGTATTAAAATCCTAATATTTTAAAATTCTATTAAGTTGCAAAATGAGAACTAAAGCACGAGAATTATGAGAGGTAAGGGAGATGAACCATGCCTGGAAGGAATGGAGTCGGTCAAACCCACAGCTTTGTTCAACATCTCGCTTGGGCACTTCGTCAACTAGTTCACGAGCCTCGATCTAACCTCCACAACGTCACACAAACTTCCCGATCACTTGAAGTTTTCCAACAGAATAAGTTGCCCATTATGTTCTAACAATTTTCTAGGGCCTGCACAAGGCTCCATTCTTACACACAGGCTGAGAGAATGTTGGCAATGGACATGAGGCTCTACACCTGCGAGTGTAGTTGCTTGAAAGTTTCTAAAGCCTTTTGAAAATCATTATGTGCATATCCTGCAATCATGGCATTCCATGAGACAACATTTCTTTGAGGCATTCTATCAAATAGTTCACATGCCTTTTCAACAAATCCATTTTGTGCATATCCTGCTATCATTGCAGTCCAAGAGAACACATTTTTTTTGGGTATTCTGTCAAACAATACACGTGCTTTGTCTATTCTTCTACATTTTTACATACATGTCTACCAGGGCAGTTGCAACTACAACATCTGACAAAATTCCTCTCTCCATTATGCTTTGATGGATATCATACCCTGCTCCAAAGCTTCCATTTTTGCATACAAGCTGAAGTACATGCTGTTGAAAATGTAAACTGATTGGGTTGGAGCCCTATTTGCTGCATACGGTGAAACAACATGTGACTACCCTCTCACGAGGAAATCCACATCTTCTGTACACTTTTGTAAACATATTCCATGCGAAGCTTGTCTCATTCTTTCCTTTGGTCAAACACTGCAACCGCATCCACCAAAGCATGCAAAATACAACATCGACAAAAATCCCCTACCTTTTATGCTTTGAGAGAGGTCCACGTAGGTTTGAGGGCTCATTTTTTTTTTTTACACAAGGGCTGGGGAGGATGCTTTGGCACATGTCGCAACAATCCATGGCACTCCATGAGATGACATCTGGTGAGGCATTTCTTTGAATAGTCCAAAAAAAAAGTGCCCTTAAGCACATTGTTTTGTGTAAAAGTTGCGACCATGTTTCCTTCATGCATCTTTTCCAACCCTACACATTTTCCAACTGCCACAACTGATAAATCCCCTCCTTCGGTTCTTCAATGGCAAAAATACTCTGATGCACTCTTATCCTTGGCTCACGTAGAGAGGGGAAGTGAAAAATAGCCTCAGTGTTTGCAGGTGCCCGCCCACAACTCCTCGTGCTTACATTGCCCCACAAACTCACCCACTTCCCATTCCCAAAAAAAAAGAAACAAACCCTAACTAAATATTTTTGGACCTTTTCACCCTAGCCTCCAATTTAGTTTTATTTTATTTTATATTAAATTATATATGTATTTTTTTTTTATTTTTTTAGTTTAAGTGACTATATAAGCTTATGCATTTTTCATACATTTGCTTATTTGGTCTATGACATATATTTATTTATTTTTAATTTTCCTTTTACACGACTCGAGGATCGATCGATCGGAAAGATAAAATAAATAACATAAGGATAAATAATATTAATGTTGATAACATTCGACGATAGAATAATAATAAAACAAAATCGTCGATCGACATACAAAATAATAATAATAATGTCGTTATTATTATTATTTTTACTGTACACCAATTTATTAACCATACTAATAATGATCACCCATCAACAATGAGTAAAATAATAATAAGCACAAATCGACAATTCAATATAATAATTATTATGTAGATGTTCCTTCTAGCTGGACACACCCTAACAACATCAAGACATCATTAAACCCTCCACTAGCAACATCATAAAAGACATGGACAAGGGAAGGCCAAATGGGGAGGACGGGCACAAATCATTCTCTGTGACACAGTCGAGGTCGACTAACGATCAACAAACTCACAACCACCACCTACCTCTGCTTATCAACAGGGTCATCAGAGAAGAGCTGGGGTAATGTCAAAACGGGCATTACATATGCATCCATGTTCAATACAATAATGGTTAGAATAAAAATATTACTTTCGTTAATGTTTCACTAATTTACAACTGCATATTGTCTACAATGTTTCATTGATTCACTACTTCATATTGACTACTTACATTGAATTAACATTGTTTTGGCTCAACATCATCATAAACAGAACTACATATGGCTTGATCCCACTTGTAGGTATGTAAAGAAGCACTTGGATAGCCTCATTAAAGGTTTTCCAACAAAGTGTAGTTCACAATGATGGCATAGCCTAGCGGTCGCAAATCTTCATAAATAGCTGAGGATTGTTTAAGGATGTTTCAAGAATATAAGCATAGCCTAGCGGCCACTAAATTTTAATCATAAGACAAATAATAATTGATATTATACTTACCATATCACCACAAAAACCACTTTGTTTTTCCAATTAAGCTTTCATTTTCCACATCATGAAATCGATTATGAATTGATTAATGTTTATTTCAAATACATTATGCTCACATTTTCAATAACAAGAAATAGATTACGAATTGATGAATGTTTATGTGAAATAGATCTTGCATCGATGGATCAAAAAACATGTAAAGGTAGTGTAATCCATACCACAATCTCAATTGTAACTGGTAGCTATATAAGCTAAAATGTTGTTTATTTCAATTGGTTATAATTGATATGTGGTCGATGAAAATAAAATTTGTTTACTTACCATAAGTTGCGATAAGAGTTATTTACTTATTTTAGATATGGAAGACTTGCTATATGGGATAAACAAAACATAAAATAGGAGGATGTCATTCAAGTTTGGCATGAAAGTTGTCAACCTGCAAGGTGGCCTGCTAGAATTTATAAAAGTATTATCACCATATTGTGAATGGGATTATGGTATGAAAATCTCGTTTATGTTGATGTTAAAAGATATCAACAAACTTCAATAAAAAAAATCGATTGTATTGAATCCAAGACTCACTTGGGAAAGGAACATTGCAATATAGTCGATGAAATAATAATAAGAGACCTAGAAAAGGTTTGGAGTAGAAATGATTTTTCCTACAGTTCTAAAAACAATTTGTGTATTACATAAGGTGCAAAGGGAAACCCTCCTAAAATTTTATGGTTGGGATGAAAAGAGGATGCAAAAATTGTAAAAAAAGATAAATGGTTGATGGCTGATTTATACAAAAAAATGACAAATAGTGTCTCAGGGATTGAATTTGGTAGAGGGCATCAAATATTTGGAGCAAGAAAATGCTAAATAACTATTTATCATTTCAAAATGTTGTTATGATGGTACTTGCTTAACATTGTAAATAATATATACATTCATATGTTATTATGAAGGTACTACTTAACTTTATTATATTATCTTTGAGATTGTAGAAATATAAGTTGGGAGTATTTATATTTTCACCGATTATAAGCTGAAAGTATAATTGAATAACTTGTGTGGTGGATTATCAGAAAAACTTACCCTTCAAAATTTGTAAAATAATAATTTTTACACTATTCATAAAATAAATATCAAATTATATTGTATATAATTAATTTTTAAAAATATTTTTAATATAATTAATATATAAATAAATCTCTAGAAATATTGATGGTCATATCTAAAATATGCAATTCATATGTGACAATTATTTCAAATATTTACAAGTATTTTATGGCTAAAAATGTTAAAAAACATCTAAACGGGCATCAAATTTAACACTTGGTTGTGGCCTTTGTTGCAACCATTGAAGGACATGGAAGATGTTTGGGATGTTATTTGATAAAAAACCTGAATTAGAGGGAGATTATTTTTTAGAGCTTTACTATGATTTATTTTGTTAATTTGGGATCCCAGATCTTCGAGAATAGTGTTACAATAAAATTCAAACAATTCTTAAAATGTTTTCTACATTTCTATCTTTAGTAAAGAAATTTAAATTTATTTCATATCTATAATTGAATATGCAAATATATCTGGGTTGGTTTTATAGTTAATTTTAATTAATTTCATATCCATATTTAAATATGAAAATATATATGGAATGGTTTTACAATTAATTACATTCTCCTACTCTAAATAGTCACCTCTTCTAGTTTCTTTAGAATATCTTTAGTAATTCTCTGGTTATCACTGAGGTTCAATCACATCATATTGAATGAACCTAGAAGTGTCTCAAATCTCTTGAATTTCATTAGCCTAGTGGCTGCTTTAGGCCACAAGGTGTTTTAATTATTCAAATCTTCATAGTTTAATCTTAAAGACATTTAAACAATGATAAGAACCTTATTCCAAAACATTAATAATTCCTAGCAGTCACTACCCCGTATAAAATAGAAACATGTTCTATTTATAAAAATCATAAATAATGCCTAACATCCACTAGCTCGTATAAAACAGAAACATGTTCTATGTATAACAAAGCCTAAATAATGCCTAGCACCGCTAGCAGTATAAAACATAAACATGTTCTATTTATAACAAAGCATAAATAATGTCTATTGGCCGTTAGCCCTTATAAAACAGAAACATGTTATGTATATAACAAAGCATAAATAATTCCTAGCGGTCATTAGCTCGTATAAAAATAGATACATGTTCTCTTTAGTCCAAAGCATAGATAATGCCTAATGACCGCTATCTTGTATAACAAATTCCAATATTTGACTTTTTAGATTCCAATATTATGATTTTCGATTCCAATATATGGGACTTTGGAGTGCAATAAATTCTAATATATGTGATTTTGGATTCCAATATATGTGATTTTGGATTCTAATATATGTGATTTTGGATTCCAATATGTGAGATTTTGGAGTCTAGATAATTCCAATATTTAACATTTTGGAATCCAAAACTAGTAATTTTGGATTCCAATATTGGCTATATTTTTACTGCTCGGACTGGAATAAGTCCATATTTAGTGAAATAAGTGTTACATCCTCTAATGTCACCATCATCTCGCTTATCGATAAGTAGAATGTACAAGTATCCTTACACCATCACTCACACAAAATAGTCAATATAGGCATATTATGGGGTATCTCCCATAATTTAGCAATGTTCTATAAGGCCGACATGGTCAAATATATCCCACTCTACATCCGACAACCCCAAAGCAAGAAATGTACTCAAGTGATAACCCACACAAAAATCTTTAGTGTATGTCCTCCTCTGCACAACACAAAACACAATGACATTCTTACATAAGCACACCATACATACTCGTGAAATCACTCATCATGCACATCAAATTAATCAAAATACACGTATTTTATAAGATAGTGCATCACTCACACAAAATAGTCAATATAGGTATATTATGGGGTATCCCATAATTTAGCAATGTTCTATAGGCCGACATGGTCCAATATATCCCACTCTACATCTGACAACCCCAAAGCAAGTAATGTACTCAGGTGATAACCCACACAAAACTCTCTGGAGTGTATGTTCCTCTACACAACACAAAACACAATGACATTCTTACATAAGCACACCATACATCTTGTGAAATCACTCATCATGCACATCAAATTAATCAAAATACACGTATTTTATAAGATAGTGCCAAAACCCTATTTTGGGACACTAGTGCCCAAAAGTAAGTCTCGACACCTAGATCCAGTCACACTAGCACTAGGAACTAGGCACTAGTGTCCCCAGAGACATAAATTCCCTATCCACTTTCATCCAGGTCGAAATGCCTAAAACTAAAAAAGCTTAAATTTTACTAAAATTACTAAAAACCAACATATTGGACAATGTTTTTGAAAATAATTACACTTATCAGCTCCTTGGTTGTTTACAAAAGCCATAAATGCCACCACTCTCTCAAATCTCATTAAACTCGTTGCTCTTATACCTGAAATTTTTGTAGCTCACGACTTAAATTTTAACTACTCTTAGTTCAAATGAAATTACAATTCACCTTTTCACTATTACTATATATAGTAATTCATATTTACCATATACTTTAGTCACGATTTGTAGCCACTTTTACAACTAATGCATGTTGCACCGTTTTGCTCATGTCTTGAGCCTCGTAGGTCTTTTTGTCTTGTCATTTGTGCCATATGGATCATAGTATCCTCTATCAATGTACCATACAAATTTCAACATCTCATATTCAAATTTGGCACATGTACTAATCAATATCTACTCATATTGTGACAATATTATCCCATACTATTTCTCATTTACCATTACAACATCTTATACATCTTGTTTTCAGCTCAGTGCTCATTTATCCGCTGCTCACCCTTTCTCCAAACGGGGAATACAATCGGGATCACCTTATAATCCCTTTCAAGATATAATGTAATCAATTGACATTCCTAACACATTACTATCATATTTTTCTCTAATCTCGTTCAAACAAATGTATAATAACTCGATACGACAATCAATACTTTTACTATTTCATCTATTCCCCCAAATGACCTAATCTAGGGAAAAACAAAAATCTCTCCATGAGTAATCTTCTAAGTACATATTATTTCAAACAATATTCTACCACTCAAATCAAATCAATCAATTAGTACAATAAGAACATTTAATATATCTCCCAAATGACCTAACTTTGGAGTTACATTACATTATTATTGCTTCCAGATGACTTGACTTGGAAGCCATCTAACACTATTCAAATCATAACACTTGTTACTGTAGGAGTGGGGAAATGAGACGTCATTTCCTTTCCTATACTACTCTTATATGGGTTCTTTAATAGGAACAAACAAATTTTCAATCGGAACTAATCGAAACTAAATCAGAACTAAATGTGATCTCTATCTATCTGCAGTGGTTGGATATTTTGGGGATGGGATGTAGAGTAAAAATATACCTCTCTCCCTAACACTCTTCCTCTAGCAGCAGGATACCCAAATCCTTCCATTTTCAAACAAAATAAGGTTGGGAGTTGATCATTCCCTACCTCTTCTATCGCCCCATTAACAATTCAAAATCTCCAAATAATTTCAACTATTTCTCCAAGTGTTCCTTATGATGGTTTTCTATCTTCACTTACTCCACATGGGTTAAAGCGTTGATCCATGGTTCACCACACTATAATTTCTACATTTTACACGAACTTTGTAACATGGCTTCTCCATACTCTATACAAGTATGTTCCTTACTTCCTTTACACTACATGAATTTCATTCAAATAACATAAAGGAGGGGAAATGTAGACACAAAATCATTTACATATTACTATTTTACTATGCCGTTAGTATGTTGTTTATATGCATGGATATTAACCAAGAAAATTATTCACGAGTGACACCATCTCTGTCCATTTATGTCTTTGATTGATTTTTATTGTGTTCATCTTCCACATCTTTTATTTCTATATCCGCTTCTAGTCAGGTCATAGGGATCCCTATATGTCTGTCACTTCACATCTGTCATTATTTATCTTAGGACACCAACACCCACTCTGGACATTATCACCTAGGCGCTTGTGTCCACTCTGGGAGCTTTTGTCCTCTTTTTTATTTTTACACATTTTGACATTTGTGGTTAGCCTTTTCTCCTTTTTGTCTTTATCCAGTGCTCATAGTTGGCCTTTCATGTCACTAGTGTTTAAATTAAAACAAGAGATTCATTTATATACAGAACATACATACTATTATTCAGTTGGAAATTCTAAGGGGAAATCACATCTACATACTATCACTACCATCAAAGGGACTACATTTTTGGGCTACATACACTACATAGGAAGGGGAAGTGTTGAATTACATACCACACATTTGCATCTAATCTAGCTATATCCCACTATCTTGGCATCATTAGCGTGAGGGAAACCTAAGGGCACTATTCCACACACAAACATACATGGATGGAGTCTAGAATGTAGTGCAGTGCTTAGTTATAAGTTCACTCTTTGGGTGACCGTTGGGGTCAATATGACTTCACATTTTACATATTTCATTCATATTTGATGTGTTTGTGAGATTTTATAGGTAGCTAGGGTTTGTTTTGTATGTACAAGTAATGCCAAAACCTTAACAATGAAGGTAACATGACATAGAATATATTAGAGTGATGGTCTTCGTACTTAAATGAAGCATATCCCAAGGACTAACATAGTCACTATCACCCAAAATCAGTCACCCCGAACACCCCCAAGTTCCTCTATCCTCCTATGGATGCCCCTATCTAGATCAATACATAATTCCAAATCTCTTAAGAGAGCTCTTATGACATCAATTCCTACCATATCAATCATATACATAGTCCTGACTAGCTAAATATCACACATAATTTAGCTAAGTCATTTACCTCTCCCATTTTTTATATTCTTGCATTTCTTGAGTGCTTATTTCATTGTATTTTATCATATTAACTACTTTGAAATTATATTTTTCTTAAATAAAAAAGTGAAAAATAGAAGTTTGAAATATGATAAAGGAGGTGAATTTTGGTTAAATGTGTTTGATGAGTTTTGTTAAAACCATGGAATAAGAAGGAAATTCTAAGCAATAAGAACACCTTAGAAAAATGGGGTTGTGAAGAGGAAAAATAAGAAAATTCAAGAGATGGAAAGAAATATGTTAAATGATTCTAAGTTGTCGATGGCTATTGGAGGGAAGAATTTAGTATAACAATATACATCTTAAATAGAGATCGAGATAAGGATAAACAAGAATAAAAACCCCTATGATCTTTTGAGAGGAATACCTACAAGTGTAAATAATCTAAGACTATTTGGAAGTAGGTTTGTCATCAAGATGGATGAAGAAAACCTAGGTAAGTTTGAATCAAGGATTGATGAAGGCCTCTTCTTGGGATACTCCTTAGTAAGCTCAACATATAAGTTCTACAACAAAATCCAACAAAATATAGTAGGAAAGAAAAAATGTTATAATTGATGAAACCTATCTAATGAAGACTAAATATAATCCAAAGGAGACTCATCAAAACATAAACATCGAAGATGACGATAAAGTTGTAAAAATAAATCAAGAAGAAGAAGATGATGAAAGACCAGGACAAAAATCTCCCTCAAGAAAGTTAAGGGAGATCACACTACAAATCGAGATAATAGGAAACAAGGAGGCGGACATGCAAACAAGGAGAATAATGAAGAATGCCCAAAAAAGGAGAACATTTGTAGTGCCTCTCAAGTTACTACATGTATGATTGTAGATGTGTGGGCTCGAGGTCGTCCTTTATAGGATTGAGTTCGTTGTTTTAGCATCGTGTTCATGATATGAATAATTCATAAAAGGAAACGATTAAATAGAGTGTAAGAAAAATGATACTACCTCCTAAATTAGAATATTAGTTGTTAAAAGATAAAATTAATAGTGTGTATCCTTTATCGTTGGTGGTTTTATTTATTAAGGCCAAGAGCACAATTATATTAATTATAAAAGATATAAAATTTCAAGCTTCCGAGATGTTTTACCTTGATGGGAGCCAATCTCTAGGATTTACGGGTTATTACCGCCTCTAAGGTGGTTAGGAGGACTCTTCGACCTTTGACGTGAGGTACGTTTGCAAATAGAAAAGCCACATTAATTGTATCATAATTTTAAATTTTATTAATTTATGGAATTAAATTATGAGATGTAACTTACTAGGGGCATTATGGAGGTTCGGGTAATAGAAAATTATAAAACAATCAAATTAAATCACGAAATTAACATAAAAGAAGACTTGTCATTAAATTTAAATATTTCTTTAGTATTCTTAAATCTCTCCAAACTTATTTTGGAGCTTGAGCCAAACCACATCTCAAGAATAATTTAATGAAAATCCTTGGGCCTTGTATTTTGGTTTGTTGTGAAGGAATTAATGAAATTTTGGGTTTTTGTGTGATGCGTACGTGAGAGGAATTTTGGAAAATTCTGGTCAGAAGAATGTTTTAATGAATTTGTTTGGGCATGCATGTGAATGTTTTCCGGATGGATGCTTCATGGTGGGAAGGTAGAATTGTATTGCATGTCTTGCACAAATGGGTATCTTCTTCTGATACCAAAGATCACTATTTTTCATAGTGACAAGGCTTACTGTGATGTTTTACACTAGGATGGAAATGATTATGGGTATCTTGTGTTTTATTTTTTTAGTTCTTGACCCACCTTTTGATCCGGATTAAAACCCAAGTGATTTTGGATCACGAACTGTTGTTATGGTCTTGCTATTAAAAATCATTACCAAATGGGAGGATTCTTTAGAGGTATCTCATTTTCAAATGGTTTGGGTGTATACTTAAGCTAATGTGCGTAGGGTTTTGTTAAGTAGTTGCCTACGAAATTATCTAAAGAGGTGAGCGCGAGTTGAATGAAACTCCATGAAAATTGAGTGTGCCATGTGAGGCTATCTTCTATCTATTTGGTGACATCAAACATAACTTCTTGGAAATGGGCTTCCCTGACACAAGAGAATCATATGAAAGTCAAGTGTGATAGAATTTTTATCCGTGTTTCACAATATTAGAGATGAAGGCCATTGAATGTATACTTTTGAGACTCCACAACCTTTCTAGCTTCTATCAGGAGAGATTTTTGTGCGCATGGACAATTGGAAAGTTGGTTAAAAGAGGTTTTTTGTCTCATATGGAAGCCTACACAAGTTTGTGATCTATTTGAAAAAAGTTCCTAAATGTGGGCTTGTGGACATCTTTTAGTATTGGAGGTGTTACATGGGTATCTTTCTCAAGGAAAATGGATTTTTGATAAAATTCCCCAGGAATTATTGTTCTTATAATCTTAATTCATATGTGTACGGGATGTGCAAAGAAGATGATTTGAAAAGGCCATTGGGGCCACTTTTGCTGGTGTATGCAAAGTGCATTAGGTTTATATAATGTGCAACAGTTGTGTGTGGATTGTTTAAGTGTGTTTTTGGTGCGTTGGGGAAAGTATGGGGAGAGATTAAGTTGCAGCGTGGAAAGGTGGGTAGGAAAGGCATGTGCACTGTTTGATAAAATGTCTAAAAAAATAAACCAGGACACACAGATTCTAAAGGATTTCAAATTGTGCACAAAATGGTGTTCTTGAAGATGCTTTAGTGTTTTCTTTGAATTGTATCAAAGTTTCATAGTTCTTGGGTTGTCAAGATTGAAAGAAATGCACAATTGCATTCCTTTATTTGGCCGTAGGAGTTTTATGGAAAAATAAGAGTTTTGGAGCAATTCTTTGGAAGCCATCAACCATCAATTACGGTGATGATGTTTTGTGTGAATTAGGTATGGATTTTCCCTTCTTCTTGCATTTGAATTATGCTTTCTATTGTTCTTATGGTTGGGATTTCAATAATTTCATATCATAGAAAATACATCTTGCATGCATGTTGTAACTTTTACCTTGCCTGAAACCTTCAAAACATAGAAAAAATTTGGCCTCATAAATCACGCGCATGGAGTGCCACACCCAAATGTATTGTGAATCCAAAACTTCTAATTTGATCTGTGGTAATGTAGGACTTTGTGGGAAACTTAATTTAGTTGTTTGAACTCTTTTAGTGCTTTCCGAGTCAAGTCTCGAAGCCCATTTTTGTATATCAACCACTTGTGGTGATGTGTTCAAATTAATAAAATGTGATCGGTTCTGGCTTGCAGATGCCTCTTTGTTTGAGAGAAATTGAAAACTACCACCACCTACCTCTAGAATTCCAATAAGAGAATTGGAACCAACTCTTAGTTATGCAAAAAAACTATTGGGGATTAATTTTACAAGTGGGTTTTGAGGCCCTCTGACCATTGTGTGACAAGAAATTTTAGTTGTGTTTATGATTATCAGTCCCGAGATACCCTTATAACTTGAGCATTGTTCATCATATTCAATTATTGTTGAATGTGATGACGTATATGTATATAGGGGAATAAGTAGGAATCATCCAAAATTGTGCTTGAATTTAAGGTGAGTTTTTTTCGGGACCCAATTTATAGGCACTTTTGCTCTTTTGGTCAGTTTTCTCAACTTACTACTTTAGCTAGAAACTTTTTCTGAGAGTCTCGTTTGACTTCTAACCATGCTTGTGACCTTTGTAATACCATCACAATGCTATGTAGAGATTATTCAATCCTTTATTTTATATGAATGGATTTTGAAATTTATGGTGTTTTCCTCTCCCTCCCTCTTCTCCCTCCAGAAATGACTATGATACTTTGGTTGATTTGAAAATGTAAATTGGTTTGAAATGAAATTAAAATGGACATGAAATGGATATGAAAATGGATATGAAATTCCTCTTATTTTGAATGGAATATAAAATTCCTCTTATCCTTCTCTCTCTCTCCTCACTCTCACTATCCCTCTAGAACAAAAAATGTGAAAGTGAAAGTGTGAATGCGTGAGAAACAAGGTCTCTCTTCTTCCCTCTCCCTATCTCTACCTCTCTCTACTCTTATTTTAAATTGTTTGAAATGATGAATGTATGGATTTATGCTTGAGTGTAGGGGATTTCCATGTCACACGGTGGTTGTAGGTACCCAAACAATAGGAGAAGTAAAACGACACTTGTGTCTTTTATTAGCATGCTATATGAAAGAAATGTAATTTTATAGAATATATCAACAATATTGTTATGAATGAAATGCATTACAATGTTTCCATGATGTACACCATATTGTTGCATGTTGATGAAATGTACTATTTCTTACGTAGTTATACCTTTACATGTTTGACTAATCCCACACTTAGTCATATTTCATTATATTTGGTTAGGTAAATGAAGTTGATTGTATCATGTTGCATTGGAAAATGATGTAAGAGGATCCATTTTATTATATCTAAATCATCATCAAGAGAATGAAATTGAAATCCTATTAATTAAAATTGTTTGTACCATCGTAACCTTAGATGTGATTGTACCAGTAAAATTGATGGTAGTAATATGGTAATGTCATAATTCATCTATATGTTAGTGGTGTAGATACCTAGGAAATATCTTATATTTCAATGAAAATTATAACTTATATGTGTGTGTTTCCCTTTTGGGCAGAAAGTGTCAACCAAACTTATAGTTTGAAATATCAACCCTAGTGGTATGGGATGGTCCCCTTGAGATTAATCTCATGCCTTATTTCTTTAGTGGAACCAAAATCCACTTGGGACATCTCTATGCCTTAGGATTGGAAGTGTTTTCTTTAGCCTTTGATTAGAGGAACACCTTTGAGTTCTAGAGGTCATGGGTGATTCATTTGTTGAACGCTAGCTTTGGCTTGTGGTAGGGCGTAGATCCCTTGGGGAATTTGAAAATAAATTTTAAAACTAATTCTAGGACCTTTTGAAGGGTAATATGTGGACATGTTTTGGTATCTAAACCTTATCAGATGGGTTTTATTAACATTATCTAATGTTGACCCATTAGAAATGTGAGAATTGTGATTGTTCCTTACTCCTTGCTAAGTCTCCATTTTCTGACATTAAAGATAATATGAGATGTCTCCTTCAAGAACATGATACTCTAGAACATTAACTATTGACTTGAACACAAACCACATGTGAATCTTTTGTATCTTATAAATTCTCCCAATCATCTCTATCTTCAAGTTGTACATGCAAGCATAATGTTAGCTTAAGATTCTCCTTTTATCATCTTGGGATCCTTTTTCCTCACAATGAAAACTAGGTGGAATGATGAATAACCATGCTCTTTAAGAAGGTTACCTATAGTCTAATAACAAGTGTTGGGTGATGTATATGCATTCAAAATTTTAGAACTAACTTTTGGGTTTTATGATTAATGGTAATTGAAATATGAAACAATTAGTGTACACTTTTATAGGATATTCACAAAAGGCATTTTTCATAAAAGGAGTTCTATCTTAATTTTGTTTTGAGAATGTACCCTTGTGATTTTGGGCTATGAATTATAAGTACCATGGAGATTATTTTGCAGCCTATTAAATATTTCTTGTGATATGAAGGTAGATGTGTTTTGACCCTCTCAAAAACAAATCTTTGAGAAGAGATAGTTCTAATTTTTGGGAATAAAAACTTAATGTGTAAATATTAAGAAAATTCTAGTAAGAAATCATGTTATATGATGTGTTCACAATTATACAAACAAACTAAATTGGATGAAACCAATATAAGCTAAGTGATAAGAAAACCAAAAGGAATGTGGTCTCCAAAAAGGAAAATGTATGCTCTCACATTAAGTACTCCTTATTGCAATGAGGTTAAATAAAGAAATATGAATATAATAAAGATGTAACCTACAATTGTGGTAATGTGGAAGGTGGCCATGGGTGATGTGTAATTCTTGGTTGGGTCATGGTTTTGTACCCATTCATTATAAATGTGTCTCTTTAATCATGTCTTGTGTTGTCTTGTTATTTGCATAACCTGCATGTTGTATGGGTGGGTTCATGTTTGTGCTAGCATCACATGTTGTGTGGAGTTTGGTGAGTAATTCATGTATTGTCTTGTAACAAGTAATGAGATTAAAAAAATTCCTGGTTTATTTTGGTCTTTGTTTGAGTCCCACATGTGGGCGCTACAACATTTCTCTCTTATCCAGGGATTAAGGCGGATCATGTTGTGGAAGCCAACAAAGATAAAAATTAGATTGATGTAATTAATGAATAATTAGACCAGATAGAGAAAAATGAGACTTGGGAACTAGTTCCTAGGCCCAAGGAAAAAAATATCATTGGAACTAAGTGGGTTTTCAGAAATAAGCATGGTTAAAAAGTTGAAGTCATAAGGAATAAGGAAATACTTGTTTATAAAGGGTATGCTCATGTGGAAAGATTTGATTTTGAGGAAAAATTTACACAAGTAGCTAGAATGTAGGCCATTAGATTCTTCTTAGCATATACAACATACAAAAGGTTCAAGGTATGCCAAATGGATGTCAAGTCATAATTTTTGAATGGGAACCTAAATGAAGATGTCTATATTAAACAAATTGATGGATTTTCACTCACAAAGGACAAGGACTATGTGTGTGTTATCTGTAAAATTGACAGGGGGTAATTTTGTAGATAACCGTACCAAAATTTTGTTTTGGTCCCCGAGAGGTCTATTAATTTTCAAAATAGCTAAAATTCCCTTCCAAAATCAAGTTTTAAGAACTTAGCCATTTTTCAGCCTTTTTGAACTAGGGGTGAAAATTGTTGTGTCAACATCAAGAAATGTGCGCCCTTTATAAATTCCTTTGGTTCCCTAAAATACATGTCAACATTAAAATGTTGCACCCTTAGAGCTAAAAGTGACATGTCAACATCCTCAAACTTGCGAAATGTTCTAAAAGGCGTGAAAATTAACATGTTGACATATCCAAATGTGCGCTTTAGGCGCTGAAGCTTTAGTGTCGACACCAACCAAGTTGCGCCAAGGTGCATTTACAATCATGTCAATACCCTCCTATCACACCAAGGCACGATGTATCCCATGTCGACACTTCACCAACTACGCCAAAGGTGGTTGGTGGCACAATAAATGTGGTATTTTCCTATATATATGCGGTTCACACCTGTCATTTTCACGACTTAAAAATTGTGAAAAGTTATTCCTCTATGACTATCAGCCTTTCCCATCAGCCTCACGTGTCGTTTCTCATGTTTGTGGATCCCACATCATTCCTTCATCATTATTTATCCCCGGTAAGTGGTTTTTATCCCTCACTATTGTTTGTGGTTTTGTTTCTTGGTTGTTAGTGGTTTTAGGTTTGTTATAAAAGGTTAAACCTAAAAATCTAAATGAATAGGCTTAACAATCCATAAAATATCTAAAACACCTTATCTCTCCTTCTAGATCTGTAAATTTGAGAAGGCTCTACCTCTGAAAGAAATAACAAACCCATTTTTCCCTACCTGTTGCCTTGCTGCAAATCCCACAAACCCTCTCTTTGTTATTTTGGAAAGATCAAAAGAGAGAGGAACTTGAGAGGTTTGTATTGAAAATGTAAAAATCAGTCTTTTCCCTTTGGCACGCTGTCCCTTCATGCTAAATCACACACAGTCATGCCTTGGTGCACCTTGTCCATGCATGTAATAGATTTTTAACTGCTACGCGGTATAAATACTTAATAAATCTCCTTAAGGCACAAGCGCATCCCAACCAACATCAACATTTGATGTTGTGTTCCCCAAATCCGTGCCCTTTATAAACCCTTTGGTGCATTAACCTTCCATGCAACACATTCCAAAACTACACCTTGGGCGCACTGAAAAGCCATGCAACATCATCTTTTGCAGCGCCTAGTTAGCAATTTTCCAAAGGTGTTGGCGCATGAGCCTTAACACCAACACTGCATGTTCTGTATTGCAAACCCGTGCCTCATCCTTTCTCCTTGGCACTAAGATCTTTCATGCAACACTCCTAAAAAGTGTGCCCCTTTATAATCATTTGGCGTGGCTTTCCCCCTTTCAACACATGTGCATATTTTTGACATGTCAACATCCTCAAAAGTGCGCCCAACCTGTTTAAGCCTCTGCAGCATGCTATAAACCTACGCCCTGCACCTTAAGGCTTATAATAGCTCATTTTCCATTCTGCAAGCTGTTATTATGGATAACATGATGGTTGACATGGCTCTTATGTGTTGGACCTCTTTGATTCTCCATTGAACAACAACAACCATCCTCGAGCTCACACATGTCTTCATCGAGCAAGAAGCCAACTAAGTCTAAAGGAAAAGCTAAGTTGACAGAGCAAGAAATGAAATACAAATATCAGAGAGTCAGGATGCCTGACTCACTTGCAGAGTGCAGTCTCGACATCAGAGACTCGAGCTAGGACACATAGATATGGATGAATTCTGGGAGAGAACCAAAAAAGTTACCGGTGGCCCATGGATGGACAAACTAGTAGGTAGTGGGCTACACTTTGCAGTAGGACTCCCAGTAAGTGCAATAAACAATGAGTTCATCATGTTGGTGGCTCATTTTACAAAAAGACACAAGATGTGTCGAGGATAAGGAGGGCAAGGTGGTCATCAACCTCACGGCCCGAAACTTGAAATTATGTTGGGCATTCCTCACCATAGCTAGTATGTAGCAATAAGCATTGAAGAATGCTTAAAGACATGGACCGAAAATGAAGACAAGTGTATGCAGATGATGAATGAAGTCTACCTAAAAAACAAGAAGGTGGTGAGTAGATGGCCCCAGACCATCCATCATGCAGTGACTTCAACGAGGAGCTGAGTGATACCATCACCTTCCTCAGTAGAGTATTTGGGCTTCCTGATGCCCACTACTTTCACAAATGGATGCTCAGATATCTAGAAAATATGAGCAAGAATGCTCCCAATCAATGCTTCAGCTGGGGAGATCATAAGTGATACTATCTCGCAGTAGCTCCAATAGGTTTTGACAATTGGGAGGTTCTACATGAACTCCTATGTGGTATATGCAGCCACATCAGAGAGAGAGTTCCCAGGACTAATTCAGAGTGGAACATGGCCCCAGGTCAAAATATATGAGTACTACCTAGAGCTAAGGCTCGAGGCTAGTATCGCCCAGTTCAACAAGATCAACGACACCTTCTTCTATGAGGTGATCTACCTATTGAGGCCGAACATGAGACACGGTCGGAACACACGAGCGTGGTTGATGTCACACAAGAAATTGGGGGATTTGTTTACAAAATTCCCCACCTTCACATATCTCAGGGCTGCCAACTTTCTGGGAGAACCAACAAGGTTACCAAGGTATGCAGGGCCCAAGTTGATCCTCCTAGAGCTATCAAGGTAGCTGATTACATATCACGAGAAGTGTATGAAAAGGAAGAAGGGTGGAACTCCATTCCCCCTCATGGTTGGTAGATACACCTGTACCTCATTGGGTAAAGCTCGGGAAATGTATGCAGAGCTAGAATTGCTTAACTTGAAGCATGATTTCCTGGCAAGGCCAACCTTTGACTGCCTGGAGTTACCTCCCCAAGGCAAAGATTGATCCCATCCATGTCCCAGAGATCGAGGACATATGGATAGATGTGAATCACAAAGTTGAAATCAGGTGAAAGGATCACTCCCGGCTGGCTCTGGCAGAGATCGTCCACTATGGAGTTGCCATCATCCCAAAATATTTCCAAGAAATTGATCAGGAAATTGATCAGGTTTACCTTGACACGGATGGGGATGATTGGCCATTTACAAGTATCGATAGAACCAAGGCACCCAAGACCATAGAAGAAAGGGTCTAGCCCACGTTGCAATGCACCGAGCATTGGTGCAAATGAAATGGTCTCATCTACCTTGGAGTGGATTTCACCACTTCTCCCTTAGGAAGTGTGCCTCTAAGGCCAGATCATTTTCCACAGGGAAAAGGAAAGGATAAAGTTGGAGAGCCAAGCAAATAGGAGAAAGCTCCTGATAGCCCTCCTTTTGCTTGAGAAAATAGTGGACTTAGTGTCCCCAGGAAAAGAAGAAGTGACAGGTGTTCCAATGGACACATCCACTCAGGATGTCATCACAGCTACAATTGTGGAATTGCCCACCATTCCCTCTTCTACTCCTCTTATCCTCCTCTCATCTCTCAAAAATCGCTGCTATGGTTGTGTCTTCTCCTTTGTCTTCCTCCCTTCCATCTCCCACCTCTTCCATCTTTTCCTCCCTTATAGATCTGTTGCCTGGTATTCCCTCCATCTAACTATAGATCCCTTCCGTCTCCACCTCTTTCTCCTCTCTTGTAGTGACTCTAAGCCCTGTAAGCACTAGTGCATTGGATTCTCTATCCATGCCACCACCAAGTGTTTCCACATTCTTCCCCGAGTCCGCTACAGTTGCTCCCCCTTTCACCCCCATTTCCTCTTCTTCTTCTGATCCCGATCCCATAAGTCCTGGTTGGATCTCCAACCACCTGAGTCAACATAAGAGGAAGGTCCCCATTGCAGCTATGGACTTCTCCGTCATTCCGTCAAAGGAACTAAGAAGAAAAAAGCAATAACTCACTTCTCAAAAAGTTCCTTAGGAGAAAGGGTCATGGAGATAGCCTACCTAGATCCCATAAAGAAGAAAGAAGATCTGTCTCCTATAGACTTCACAGTGACTCAAGTCACAATGGGAACCTCATCTAGAAAGTCTACAAGGAGAAGCCTTGTCACCGTAGATGCCCTCTGCAAGAAGCTACAAGAGGCCAAAGAGGAGAAGAGAGTGCTCAAAGAATAGAACAAACATCTCCTCCAAGCTTTGTAGAAAATGGGAAAAGCTCCTTCAACAACTACTACGCAGAACCTGTTCAAGCTCCCAGCCAAGAGAAAATAGATGAATACATAAAGATTGCTAAACAAGGTACGACTGTGTCATCCTAGATTGAGAAGATCCTCCAGGATGGTTAGGTGATAATTGGTAGGTTCACGTTGTTTGCACCAAGATATAACTCAAGAAAATAAAGAGCTACAAGCAGTAGCAGGCTCCCTTTCTGAGGAATTGGATAACGCTAAGTTGTAGCAAGGAACATTCCAAACAATGGTCAACTATTTGGCTGATGACCTGTTAAAGGTTGGCATTATCGATCACCCACAGAACATTATAAATCTCTCACTTGCTTTAGATTACCGGGTCGATCAAATGGAATTCATCCTAGAAAGAATCGAAAAATTCAAGGAAGAAGCCTTGGAAGCACTACACAACATGGAGAAAATAGTTTTGAAGATGTCTCCTAGACTGCTTAGTGCATCCTATGAATTAAGAGAAGCAAATGATACATTCCAGTGATTCAAGGCTATTATCTCTCAAGATCTGGTGCAAGAGGTCACTTTCGATCGTGATTCCATTAACAACCTCTTAGCTTGCCGTGACTTTATCAACTCTTTGATCGATGCAAACGAAGAGTTTGCTGATTTTCCCGACAAGCTCAAAAATGAGAAAGAAACTTGTGAAGTAATTCATGACCATTTCAAAGGTCCTGATCAGTATCAACTTCAAAAAATAATCAGCAAGTTTGCAGAGTATCGGGTGCAATGTCATATCGACTCCCTCGAGCCACCGCTAGAAACTAAGTTTGAGCCGAGAGATGATGACGAGTAGTTTCTTCCTCCTGGATAAATTCCCATTTTTGTAAAATATTTAAAAGGCATGTTGGCACATGCGATGACATCATCCATGTTGCACCATGGGATGTTGCCATCCACAAACTTGCCCAAAGTCAACTTTTGACTTTTAGATATTTTGTAGATATTTTGTAAATAGTGGTTGGCTTCTTTTTCTTCTTCCTCCTTCTCCTTCTATAAATATTGGAATACTTGTTGTATTCCAGGTGGACAATTTTGTATGAAAAGAGGTGAAGAGAGAAAGACTTTGTGCCTTCTTGTAACAGAAGAGATTTTAATATATATGTTAAGACTTTGTGCTCAATATATGTGTTATTTGCATCAGATCTTTCTTAAGTTAGATCTGTGTTTCTATTCTATTGGATTCATTCTTTTTATTGTCATATGTTGATCAGTATTGCTTTGTTTGTTTATGTGATTAAGTTTGGATATATTTACTACCAACCCAAAGCATAAACCCTCCGATCTTTCTGTCTTTTGGAATTCATTTCTTTTCTCCTTGAATCTACCTTCCTCTGTTCCTTCCCTCTTATATTTTTGATCGCATCTGGAACTACCTCTACTGGGATGAGATCCCAAACCCCTGAAGTTAGAATAGTGTAGATTTTCACAGATTCCTACTTGATAGAATAGCAATAAACTAGTTTTACTTTCTTTGTCTCAAAGAGGGGCTATGCCTTGCACACTGTTGGCCTGTTTCCCCATGATCTACCTAACCGATAGATTTTCAAACCAACAGTGTGTAAGTTGAAGAAGGCCTTATATGGCCTTAAGAAAGCTCCTTGATCTTGGTACAAAATATTAGATAGGTATCTAACTAATCAAGGCTTCAAGAAAGGAGTATAAGACAAAAAACTATACATAAAGGAAGAAGAAGGTCATATATTTCTTGTGGTTGTATATGTTGATGACATAATATTTGGAGGAGATAGTGATAACATGACACATGAATTTTTAGAGGTCATGAAGGAGTTTGAGATGTTAATGCTTGGAGAAATCTCATTCTTCTTAGGACTGCAAATCAATCAATCTGAGGAAGGCATATTCATATCACAAACCAAGTACATAAAAGAGATTCTCAAGAGGTTTCAAATGGAGGATTGAAAGACAATAGGAACACCAATTATTATAGGATGCAAGCTAAGAAAATAAGAAAAATCACCAAGATTAAATCATACCACATACATATCCATGATAGGTATCCTATTGCACTTTACTACCACTAGACTGACATTGCGAAATAAGTTGGTCTAGTTGGAATATTTCAAGAAGATCCTAGAGAAAACCACCTACAAGCAGTCAAGAGGATATTCAAATATCTCATGAGGACCATGGAGTATGGGCTTTGGTATCCAAGAAGCAATGAATTGGGGATAAAATACTTCACCAATGCAATTGGGCATGTAGCATTGATGACAGGAAGAACACAAGTGGAGTAACATTTTTTATTGGTAAGTGCCTTGTTTATTTTCTAAGTAAAAATAAATCTCTTTTAGCTCTATCCACATGTGAAGATGAGTATATAAAATCTACATTGTGTTGTACACAAGTACTATGGATGCGATAGACCTTAGAAGACTACAAAGCTACATGTTATGGACCCACTCCCTTGTATTGTGATAGCACAAGTGTCATAAGTGTGTCCAAGAACCTTGTGTTGCACTCTAAGACCAAGCATATCCCAATAAAGTATCATTTCTAAGGGAACAAGTGAGTGAGAAGAGGATCAAGTTAGAACATGTGTCCACTAAGGAGGATGTAGAATATATATTGAAAAAACCTCTACCAAAAGAAAATTTTGAGAATCCAAGGAAAAAATTACGGGTAATCCCTACCCCAAACAACCACTAAATGACTCAATCCATCAAGGGGGAGAAAATAAAATGCCAAATCTTCTCCAAGAAGGTTCAAGAAGTGTCAAAATAGGGGGAGCTAGTTCACTAGCTTCATGTGCATGTTAAGAGGACCAAAAGAAGATATTTGTAAAAAGTGAAAAGTTTAAGTTGAGGAGAATGTGTTCGGGGAAGAATTTGAGGTTCATTTATGAAGAAGATCTTACATCATTTGAAGTCATATGTGACAAAAATGTGAGCATACACTAAGGGGATATTGTAGAGGTAAGCATATGACTTGTTGATGTTGTATGCATGTCATTTACCACAATTTTTTTCATAGATGTCAAAGGGGAGAATACAATCGAAACAATAAAAGAGAGCACTAAAGGTGTTGGTATATGTGTTTGCCATCAAATTTTCTGAGTTTGTTGCCATCAATGAAAAAGGGGAGATTGTTGAACCTGTCTCATTGATGTTGTCATTTATGTCATGTGGAATTGATGGAAAATAGTTATTGGTGAGGTGTAAACCATTTAGGGGCATGCATTTTGATTGGTAGTTCCTTCCTCAAACCTCAAAGTGTGTGTTTTAAGTGTCTTGGTGTGATGACTTGAGGTGTCATGGTGTATTCACAAGGTCCTAGTGCATGTTTAGTGTGAACTCCAAAGATGTCCTACACATTCCAATAGTTGTTTCAAATGTGTGCAAGGGCATTCACGATGAAGAATAGGCTAGGTCTCATGAATCATGGTGCAAACAAGCTCAATTAGGCCCAATTTTAGGACCTAATGCAATCATAGCTTGGAGTATGGAGTAAACAAATCCAAAGCAAGGTAGTACAAGAATGAATTGTGTGTTGTGGCATGGTAAAGAGGATGTGGAATATGGTTTAGGTCATATTTTATATGGTAGAGGAAAGTTCAAGGCATTTTGGAGGCATGCTATCGAGGACAAGACAAGTAAACAAGTATAAGTCATGGTGTTCAAGAAGGTACAGACATATTTATGAGTAAGTGAGAATTTGGGAAGGTAGTAGAATGTGTCCTATTGTCGTTAGAAAATATTCAGGGCATTATGAAGAAGAGTTTTCAAGTTATGAGGTTTTAGGCTCTATTGAGCTCTTAGAATGATCATCCCTAGCTTGAAGTTCATGTTTGATATGCTCACTTGTATGTTAAAATTATCCATGGAGACATAGATATTTCATCAAATTTGTTTCATGGAGTCAAGAACATTTTGCAGTTGGAATGAGGAAGAATGATGACCTATACTTTATGAACGATCCTTAAGAAGCTAGGTAGATCCAAACCCTCCTAAATTCCTCCTAAATCCCTTACTTGGTAGTGATGGAGAAGAACTCAATTTTTTTGTCATGAAATGTCTTAGGAAATATTATGTGAAGACTCGGGATGTAGAGGACTCCTTATAGCTTAGTTTGGTGGCATTTTCCTTCTTCGGGTGTGTCATGAGAAGGTACAAAAAAACTCACTATTTTCTAAAGATTTTATGTTATAGTCATGCATAACAGGGTTTAGGATGAAAATCCTGATGTTGGAGAAATCTTGGGATGTCCCCTAAGTTCTCATGATAAGTTTTAGGTAGGTAATTTGTAATATTTTTGTGAAACATGTCACCCAAGATGACCTACCACTTAAGGCTAGAAGAGGCAAAACTAGTCATGTTTCCTTGAAAGGGTTTTGATGTGAAAAATGATGTGGAAGTGCAATATGAGCATGGACAATTGATATAAGTCCAACATGACATGTTTAAGCTCATGAATTGATTTGGTGAAGTGTTTTTGGGTCTTTGCCTTAATGGTCTAAACTACCTCATGAGGCCTGTCAAGTAGGTCTGAGAAACAACAATGCAAATGTGAATTTCTCCACATAACCATTAAAATCTAGTGCTTTAATATGGAGTATAGGTCTCTAGTGATGTGCTCCAGGATTTATTTTGGCATGAAAGTGAAGTTTTGTGTGTTGGAAGCCTCTAGGACAAAACTGGTTTTTGGTGTCCTGAAACCCAGTGTGAGAAGTCTTAAAGATGCAAGCTTATTTATGTTATATACCTTGAAATGATGAATTCTATGGACCTGATGAGATGCCCAAGGATAATATATTTCTAGATATGTGCCATGAGATCCATGATCAGGTGTTTAGATGAATAAACTTGATCGGTTTGTGAAGACTAGTTTTATATGTTTGCAAACTCTTTGAGACCTTGTCCTAATCAAGTATGCCATTGTATGAATGAATATGGTGGTGCTTCCCTATGCATTTGAAGATGAACCAGAGGTCATACATGACATTCTCCAAGCATTAAGAATATCTGTAAGTTTCAGGTATCAATGTTGGTCAAGCAATCTTGTGACTATGATTTTGAGCTATCATGACTGTGAGTATCAAGTTGAGAAGATAAGTTGAAATGGAGGTGTTATTCACTAACATGAAAAATCCAATTAGATGATGAATTTTTTTCATCTTGAAGATTTATTCATCCCATTTTCATTTCATGACTTAAGTTAAAAATTTCCTCTTGAATTCAAGATGAAGGCTAAGTTTTGATGTATATAGACCTAGTTGAGCTTATGAGTGCTAATGAAGGCTTGGTGGGAGAATGGTGAGTTATAAAGCTTTTCATGGATATAGATATCATGGAGAAGAATTTTGTAATGTACACACATCCTCATAACACATGGTGCATCATTTAGGATAGCTAGAAGATAAAGAAGACCTTGATAAGGTAAAGACAAAAAGGAATAACCATTACAAAGAAGGTTACAGATGTCAATTGAAGATGGAATATTTCTAGTTGATTCATGTGGGTAGTAAGCTCAAGAGTTTTTTCAAGTTCCTCATAGGTAGGATAAGGGTCATGATAGGTTAAGAAAGGTCAGTACCTACAACTGACATTCCTACCATTATAATGATGACATTGTGTAGTTTTTAGATGATGTCATCTAAGTCTCTTGTATGAGTTGGAGAAGCTAGAAGGTGAAGGGGAAAAAATTTGAAGTTGTATACGTGTGAGAGTGTGTCATCCTCATGTATATGAGTGTCTCAATGTGCATGAAAAACATATTTTGAAGACTGAGTTTTAGAAGTGTGTGCAATTGAGAAAATAGTTGATTTTAGGTGTGTGAAGAAGGAGGATGAGCATGTAAGAGATGAGTATGAGATAAAAAAATTTGTTGTTTCAAGAAACTAGGAGGATGAATGTGATAAAAAACTTGTGAAGACTAAGTAGGTTCTTAGAAAAATTGGGAGTTGGTGCTTCCATGCAAGTAGGAGCTTGTAAAATTTTTCAAGTAGGTGCTTGACTTGATTGATTGGAGTTGGTGCTTCAAGTTGAGTGGGTGCTCAACAAATTGAAATATTTGTAATATTTTATAGGAAAATTTTCCATATTAGTGCATTGATTTTAGTGGGGTTTTCTCCCTTTAATGGTTTCCCACATTAACCTTTTTCTTCATGTGTGTTTGTTTGATATTGCCTATGTTTGGATGTCATTATTTCTTCATGGTTAATGTTGATTAAGAATGGATGGTTTGATCGGGTTTACAATTGTTTTCAAATTTTAAGAAGAACTTATTCACCCTCCCATCTTAGTTCTTATGTTTTCCAACAAAGGTAAATTCCAAAGGACCTCTTACATCACTATGTATTAACTCAAGAAAGTTAGTGGAATTAGACTCGTGATGTTTATAAAATGGTTCAACATATTGCTTATGACGCAAGCAACTTTCACAAGATCTGTGGACTAAATTCATCTCGGGAGACCTATCAAATGGGTAAGATGTGACATTTCATATAAAATCTTAAAGTTCTCATGCCCAAGCATTTCATGCCACAATTGAAAATCATTACAAGAAGAAGAAGAAAAATAGGTTTCAACAAAACATCCATCAAAGATATACAAACCATTTTTTGGATACCAGTTGTAAAAAAATTACCAAGCTCATTCTTCACACACCATCTATCTTTAAATAAAAAAACTTTACAATTTTATTTAGTTAGTTGAGAACAAGATAAAATTTTATTCTTTAAGCTAGGAACAAATAAAACATTTCTAATAGTTCCATTTTCTAACTTAACATTTCCACAAATTTCAAACCTAATGACAAAATTATCACCTAGATATATATTTTCATGAAATTCCACAACATCTGAAATAATTTCATGAATATAGGTCATGTTCCTAGAGGCACCACTATCTAGGATCCATTCATTTTCATTAGAGGTTGAAAGAGTAGTATAAAGAGAAATAGTTTTCTTGGAATTATTAGCTTGATTTTTAACATGATTATGATTTTTATTCTTCTTTTTATTATTAAGATATTAGTTTTAGCAATGTTATTAGAATTATTTGTATTATAGTAATATTCAGCTACTTTGACTAATTTTTCCACATTAAGTACATGTTCCATCAAACTTAACTTTAAACTTTTTCTTATTCCTACTTGTTTTTAGGAGTGAACTTAAAATTAAAGTTAGATTTCTAGTTAGAATTATTTTCATTTTGGTTTTTAAAAAAATTTGATTTTGGGATAATAATGTTTAACAAACATTCTCATTTGAATCAAATTTCTCCATTACTCTTTCTTCTTGAATTAAAATATATGATAGAGTATTTAAATTAGGTAAATCATAGTCATTTTGATACTTATAGTTCAAAATAGAGATAAAATTTCTAAAATTTTAATGTATGTTGATCGAATAATAAAATATAGTAAGTTATCTTGAAATAATTCACAATTACATCCATCTAGTTGTTATTTAATATTCTTGATTTTAGCTAGGTAATTAATTATCTTTTCATCTCCTTTCATTAGAGTTGTGAACAATTCTATGATTAGCTTAATGGTCTTAGAAATGTGACTTCCTTCATGCATAGTTTGAAATTAATTTAATGCATTGGCTCGATATTCCATATGTCATATATGAAAAAAATTCATCTTTAATACTTTGCAACAAGATAGAGATGACCTCATGGGATTTTTGGGAGAAGAAAACAATATTTTAGGGTTAACTTGTCTCCCATTGGGTCATTTTTCAACACCACTAACTAAATCTCATAACTTTCTAGCCATAAAGATGATTTCATCTTAAATCTCCAAATGCTATAATTATAAATATTTAGTAATTGGCATTTTACCATAGATAAGTTATATGAACTAGCCATATTTAAAAAAAAAAAAAAGCAAATTAGAAAAAATGGTGTTATGCGGAGTTAACGATTCTGAGAGATCTACAAAATAAAGAAAATAGAATTTTGCATAAATGAAACAAAGAAATTATTTACAACTCAATAAAACACTCTCAAATAAAGTGAAATCAAAAGGAGGACACAAAAACAAAGAAAAGCCACAAGAAGCCATGCAAAACAATGGAAAGAAGATAAAAATTTCTCATGTTTAGAAATAAAAAAACACTCTCAAAAAAATGGTGTTATGTATAGTTAGAATCATTAAGAGGACAAAATAAAGAAAATATAATTTTGCATAAATGAAACAAAGGAAATTATTTTCAACTCAATAAAACACTCTCAAAAAAGTATGAGAATCAATAAGGAGGACACAAAAACAAAGAACAAGCCAGAAGCCACAAAACAATGGAAAGAAGATAAAAATTTCTCATGTTTAGAAGCCACAAAATAAAGAAACAATGTTCCGTGGGATTGAAAAATAAATGAAGATTTGACAAACTTAATGAATACCTTCAAACAAGGTATAAAAAATCAGAAGATAATTATACAAACAAGAAAAAAATGTTGTGAGGAATCATAAGGGAAAAACAAGAAGTTATAGAATTTCCAAGTTCAGGAGTTATGGAACAAAGAAACAATGTTCCATGGGTTTTTAAACTTCTAGTGTTTCACATGAATTCAAGGTAAAGGCCACAGAACAAGTGAATGTGGATTTTAGTGTTCCATAGAAAATTAAGGAAAAAATCACGAGAATAAAGGAAAGTCCTCTAAACAAATAAAATTTTGTGAGACAAAGAAATTCTGCATAATAAAAATACCGGGCAATAAAGCGAGAGCCATAGAGTGAAGAAGAGTCCGCGCAACAAGAAAAAATGTAGCGTAAGAAAGCAAATATCCATGGAGTGAATAATAGTCCATGCAAAAAAAGTAAAAAAATGTCATGCAAGAAGGTAGAGAGATGCAGAGTGAAGAAGAGTCCTCACAACAAGAAAAAAATGCCACGAAGACTAAAAACATAGAAAGGCCACATATCAAATTTCAATCATACATACTGTTGTGGAAGATTGGAGTACAAGTATAAACACAATTTGGTCTTCCTAAACTATTTAAGTCTTGCACAACTTCCAAATTTAACTTTTTTGCGGGGATTGGAATTTTGTACCTATAGGGTTAAAAAAAGGTCATGTAACACTACTTAAGGCTTCGTGGGACTTAAATTTTTTCCAACCACTAATCTTCAAGAGAATATTTACCTATATAATATATTTATCCTGCCCAACCACAAATATCTTGTTATGATGCCATGTTAAAAATGTGGGGACAAATAATAAGCATGATTAGATATCCACCATGAATTTACCAAGGATTATAGTTTATGACTATACATCAAATTATAATGAATTAAACATAGATTTTTGATTTTATATAGTGCATTATAATTTAATGTAAAGATACCATAACACATTAAAAATGAACATAAAACATAGGATTTAAGTGGGAAAACATTAAGGTAAAAAACCCACTGAAAATATCACTTATCTTTATTGAGAAGTGAATTTTATCCTGGACTCCCACTTTTAGGCGGATCCCTTATAGTATTTTATCAATGTAGATATCTAGCTCACAAAATTTGCATGATGTTTCATTCTTCTTCTTGCATATACCTTCTCTCATAATTTACATAATCACAATTACTTAATACTGACCAATTGAAAACAAGATCACCTTGTTTTATACAAGGGGTGGTCTATATCATGGGAAACTCTTATAATTTGAATTTAAACATCCACCGACATGATATAGGATCTACCACCTTATGTTTTAAACATAATTTATAAGTCACGATTTTTAGTCTTTTACGAGTTTTTAATAAAAATGATTTCCCACTTAATATTATAAACCCCAACAATTATAAGCAATTATTTCTTTAGAGATGATCAATAAAGTGTGTTAAGATAATTACTTTGATTTTAAAATGTTATGAGATACTCTAGAGTTATGTTGATTCATAATGTTGCAAAATCTAAGAATATTCTTAATTGTGTTCCATAGCCACAACTTACCATTTGGTATCAACACAAAAGCTTCTTACTTTTGAGTAAGACAAAATTTCCTATTACACTATGTGAATAAAAAAGTGTTGGTGGAAGGTGTGGAGATTGCAAAGATTAATATCATTTAATACCGAGGAAAAATAAGTGGAACTTAGGGAATATTTTTCTATAAGAGCACCCAAAGCTTCTTGAGTTATTGAAATGGAAGAGTTAATTAGAGGAATACAAAAGTCCATTTTGAGGATATGGAAGTTACCCAATGTCAAAGTTTTGTGGTAGATAAAGCCATGAGAAACGATGAAATCAATTTCAAAGATAATGCCACATATGTTCACATATTGATGAATAAGAAGAATATGATTTTGAGAATTTGGAAAATGATCCTAAATTAGATATTTGTTATATTTGGAAGTCTAAATCTTAAATACCTCATTGATTAGATCACAGTATGAATTAGAGATCCCAAGAAATATAATTTTTATATAGTAAGTTGAAAGTTCATGCATCTCTATGGTAGGATCATATTTAGATAGATGAGTGCATAAAGATAAAGAAAATATGATGAATTGGGATAGAATGATGAAAAAATTGAAGGTAAATTATATGCCTACATATTAAAAGTTAGGATTATTCAAGAATATGTATAATATACAATAGAATAAGATAATTATAAAATATTACATAAGGTATTAAATAGAATAATTCTATGAGTGTTCATGTTAAGAATAATATTAGAGGTTTGAGACTTTATTATAGTTACCATAACCAAATAATATAAACAATATAAAACAAAATAAATTAAATAAATACACAAAACACATGTTTATGTTGGAAAAACCTCATATGAGGTTAAAAAACCCATAGGAACCATATATTTCCATTTATTGAGAAATTTTTACATCCGTTAACTTTTTATCACTCATTCACCTCACTTCTCACCCGTTTTCACCACATAATTTTTCCACATATTTTATTGGGCCTTGTGTTCCCTTGTTAAATGGGTGTGACCCTGAAAAACCTCTCTATTTAATTGATTAATATCAATTACACATAAACTAAATTTTATATTTAATAAATAAAAATATTTTATATTTTTATTTATTAATTATAAACTAAGGTTTATAACTTATATTTAATATATAATTAAATATAAATTTTATAAGAACAATTTAAGGGGTTAAACCCACTTAATATTATTGTTCTAACATCCCCCTTAATATTAAGTGGGGTTTATATGCCAACATTACCTATTTATACAACAGGATTTACAATCCTTAAACCACAATGAGGGTTTTAGGCTAGCATATCACTTTTGAAGGATTTATACACCTTCATCATGCTAAACTTACATTTTTGTACAAAAATATTTGGAATCCATAAATTAGAAGTGATGATTTAGGCTAAGCATGATTTGTGAGACTACATCTCACAATTTCTCATGGAAAATCTATATAAGCACCTTAGGATCCTTTTATAAAGTAAGGACCTCCTTTACAAAATGATGCTTTGTTAACTACTTAGAGTGATAAGTTTACTTAGATCATAAAAATATTTATTACAATGCTTTTATGAAGAATTATAGAGGTGAAGAAGAAAACACATGGTTAGGAATTAGGAGGTGGCATTATCATGCACACTCCCCCTCAATGGAAACTTTGAAATACCAAGATTTCACAAAACTTTAATAACTTCAAAATGCACAATGGCTTCGTGAATATATATGTAACTTGATCTTTAGTATGACATAAATGGAGATCTATATCACTTTGTAGAGAACCTTTTATCGATAAAATGCATATGAATATCTATATGCTTTGTTATCTGATGTTGAACTGGATTATTAATGAGAGAAATATAACTCAAAGATCACATAAAATAGGAGTACTTCCTTTAACTTCTATGTGAATTTATTTCAATAGTCACTTTAGCCACATGGCTTCTTTCGTTGCTTCCATTACACTTCTATATTCTAGCCTCAGTAGAAGAGATGGAGATTGTTGGTTGCTTCTTGCTACTCTAAGTAATACACATGTACCAAACTTGAACACATATCTAGTCATATATTTTCTATCTATTACATCACCAACATGGTCATAATCACAATATCCATATAAACAAGAATTATCAAAAGAAGTGTAATGTAAACCAAAATTAATTGTTCCTTTAATATATCTTAATATTCTTTTTGCTAACTTCCAATGATCCTAATATGGTTCTTGCATGAATCTAGAAGCAATACCTACTACATATGCAATATCAAGTCTAGTGATTGTTAGATAGATTAAACTACCTACAAGTTTCCTATAAAGAGTAGGGTTAACTTTTTCACATGCAAGTTTAGGATCTAATTTTCAACCAAATTCAATAAGAATAAAAAGTTTACAATCCACCATATTAAATATTTTAAGTAAATAAGAAGCATATTGTATTGAGATACAACAATATAATTTTTATCTTGAAAATACTCATGCAAAAAATGATGTAATAATCCCAAATCATTGATTTCAAGTATTATTTCAATTTAGCTTTAACTTAAAAATAAAATATTCAAATTGTTAGTATTAAGAATATCATTAATATATAATAAAATACGAATAACATGATTATTTTCAACTTTAACAAAGATGTCATTATTAGATGAGTAATTAGTGAAACCAATATCTTTGAAAAAAATTTTAGTTTTGCATACCAAACTTTAGGAGCTGGTTTTAATATATATATATATATATATATATATATATATATATATATATATATATATATATATTTATATATATATTCCTCAAAACCTTTAGGTTGTGTCATGTAAATTTATTCTTTTAAATAACTATTCGGATGGCATTCATACCATCCATCTGGTGAATTTCCCGACCATATTGAGTAGCTAAGGTAATAAGAATCCTAACAATGCTCATTTTTCCAATAGGGAAAATGTTTCTACATAGTCAATACTGGGTTTTGAGTAAACCCACAAGCTACTAACCTAGATTTGAATATATCAATATTGTCATCGATATTATATTTGATTTTGTAAAGCTACCTAGATCAACAATACTACATTTTTCCTGGGAGGAGGAACGAGATCCCAAGTTTGATTTTTAATTAAGGATTTATATTCAGATTTCATGGCTTCTATTCATTTTCATCTTGACATTCCTCTTCAAAATATTGGCGTTTTAGATCATACATGGTCGTTAATACACGATAGGTATATTGAATTCTATTCATCTTACTATGATTATCGGGATTAGATTTTGAAGCAAATATTGAGCCCATTTAGGTTGTTTAGTCATAGTGGACACAAGAATTTAATCATTTTCAATTATAGACTCATTATTACATTCTATTTGTTCTTTATTATAATCATCAAGATCATCATTTTTTCTAATTCATTATATTCATTATAAATAAAATAAATAGACGATGAACTACAAAAAGGTTTTTCAAGGCTTTTACATTTTTATTTTCAATAACTTCACTTTTTGCGGTATTAGAGATCCTTAAACCTTTTGTTTTACCTCCATATCCTACAAATATGCAAAGATAAGAGGTTTGATCTAACTTCTTTCTTTTAGCTTTAGGAATGAAGATGGAGGTAAGGCTTCCAAATATTCTTAAATGAGATATATTAGGTTTCTTATTAGTCCATTTTTCTATAGGAGTAGATTGAAATAGGGATTTAGTAGGGACTTTGTTCAAAATATGAACATTGGTATTCATAGCTTCAGCCCATAGAAATTTAGGGACTTGAGATGAGTGTAACATGGTTCTGGCCATTTCAAGAATGGCGTAATTTTTCCTTTCTGTTATACCATTCTATTGAGGAGAATAGGGAGTGGTAAGTTCCCTTTAAATTCTACAAAAAAATCAAATGCTTTACTAATGTATTCTCCTCCATTATCAGTTCTAAGCCTTTTAATTTTGTGACTAGAACTATTTTCAACTAAAGCTTTAAATTATTTAAATTTAGATAAAACATCTTATTTTTTTAATAAATAATTACCAAATCATACGAGAATAATCATAAATGAAAGTAACTACATACAAATAACCATTTAAGGAAGGAACTTCTAAAGGTCCTTTAACATCACTATGAACAAGTTCAAGAGGTTTAAAGGAATTTATTTTATGATGGCTTTAGAAGGGGTTTTTAAATTGTTTTTCATGTAAGCACCCTTCACAAGTTTCTGGGCATGAGAGATAGGAGGTATTCCAACAACAAGGTTAAGAAGATACATATCATATATGATTCTAAATTTAACATGATCTAATATTTCATTCTATAAATGTAAAACATTCTTACTTTGAGTATAAAGACATGAGGGAAATGCATTTTTAGTTTAGAAACACATACAAAAATCATTTATATAACCATTAAAAATTTAGCTCTACCTTGATTTTGAACATCAAGAATGAAATGATCAACAATAAATTTGATCATTACATTCTTTGATATCATAAATAATATCAAATCTATAGGTCATGTGCCTATATGCACCACTATTTAAGATACATTTGTTTTCTTTTGCAATAACTAATGTAGCATATAAGACAACTACATTATTCTTTTGTTTTTATTATTCTTTTGATTTTGATTTATTTTGTTTCCTTTATAATTTTTGAAATTTGGTTTATTTTTGTTTATCCTATAGTATTCCTTTTTATGACCAATTTCCCACAATTATGACATTTTCCATCAAAACTGACTTTTAGGTGATTATTCACTAGTTTCTTATCTTTACTAGGAGTTTAAAATTTGATTTAAACTTTTGATTCTTTTCAAACCTATAAAATTTATTCTTAGGATTTTGAAAGAGAAGTGCCTAAGTGGAATTTTCCTTTGACTCAAAGTTTGTCATTACTTCCTCTTCGGAAGCATGGGAGAAATAAGTGTAGATAAGTAAGGAATATATTGTTCAATTTGATATTTAGATTTTAGGATAGAAATAAAGTTTCTAAATATTTCATGAATGTTCATTTGAATGATAAAGTATAACAATTTGTCTTGAATCAAATCACAATTACATGCATCTAATATTTTTAATTTTAACTAAAAAAATTGTAGACACAAAATCACACACATATTATTATTTTACTATACCGCCAAGTATGTTGTTATATGCATGGATCTTAAGTAAGAAAAATATTCATTGGTAACAATTCCATAGTCCATCCAATTTCTTTGATTGTTTCTATTGTCTTTCTCTCTCAAATATTTAATTTCTATACCCATTTCTCGGTCGTCACACATGGATCCTGTTTATCAATATTTTCACAATCCTGCTCGTTGTCATTTATCCTAGGACACCAACACCCATTCTGGACACTAGCACCTGGCGCTTCGCCCATTCCGTGCTCTCTGTCCTCGTTATTTTCACTTATTTTGACATTTGTGGTTGGCCTTTTTAGTTTTCTTATCCTTATCTCGAGGTCATAGTCGTCATGTCATGTCATTAGTGTTGAAATTCAAACAAAAGATCCATATATACACACAAAATACACTATATTATTTTGACGAAAATTCTAAAGGGGAATCTCATCTACATACTATCATTACCACCAAAGGGACTACATTTTTAGGCTGCATACTCTACATAAACTACATAGAAAGGGGAAGTGTTGAATTCCATCTCACACATTTGCATTTTATCTAGCCATAGCTTACTATCTTGGTGTCATTAGCATGAGGAGAACCTAAGGACACTATTTCACACATAAGCACAAATAACTACATGGATTTTGGAATGTAGTGTAATTCTCGACATAAGCTCACCATTCGGATGACCATCAAGGTTAGTCGACTTCACATATTACACATTTATTCCAAAATTAATGTGTTTGTGAGCTTATGCAATTAACTAGGGTTTTGTTGTAGACTACAAGTACCCTCGGTGATCAAAGTACAAATAAAAAATAATCAACAATAAATGAGTGTAAAAACCTAGCAACACAGAAAACATAAATTATGAGTATTTGTGCAGTTATCAGCACCCATAAGAGGTCTCTAACACCTTGGCGCCCTCACCCTAGCCCAGGCATCCATATTCATCTCTTTCCGCAAGTTCCAGAATTAATACTAGGCATTTCCGACACTTTGCCTAGCTTGTTCATCATTTGTTCCAGTTGGGATATGTTCCAGGATAAGCATGAATTAGATTAGTCTTTTATATATCCTATTTTCTTACAAAGTTGCATAATTAGAGTAGTTAATATTTGTCATGGATTTTTTTAGTGGTGAATATTCGTAATTTGGCAAATATTCCATATTACGAAAATTTGAAAAAGGTAAATTTTTTGGTGTAGGTCGGTGTCTTGTTCACCTAAAACTTCCAAGATATTTTTTTAGGGGTCGATTCACCTACTATTGAAAACTACTCCTATATAAACCTAGGTAATTCATCGGGTAGTATACTAATAACTTACTACTAAGGTACCATCCAAATAATAATCAAGTACCATGAACTTGTGAAGTACCAACAGAAAATTTTGTATCAAGATGATTATTGCAGATTCATGACAAGCCGTGATTTGAGACCAAGGACAACAAAGGCTTGGTGACGCATGATCTGAAAGATTTGAAGATGGGTGACAATAAGGATTGTTGATTCCCAAAAAGAGAGGGTTTTTGATGCATGAAAACTAGGTGACACATGACAACATTTGATAATGCACAACAAGGCCTTTTGATGTGTGACAAAGTTTTTGATGTGTGACAAAGGATACGTGATGCATGAAAAGGGTTCGAGACCATTCACGTACGAAAAATTTGAAAGTCCATTAACGCATGACACAGGTTCAAATAAAGTACTCAATGGAAGCTGCTAGTGCTTAGAATACCCAAAAGGTAACAAAAATATCTCAAAAGTCAATACTATTCAAGTATTTTGGAAAATTTCTCTACTACCGATACACCCACCACCAACACCCATACAACTACCACTGGAATCAATCATAGTGTAAACCGTGTGGAAGGTATTATTGAAGTGGACATGAATTTTATCAACCAAATTATACCTGTGATGAAAATATGCGAGCTTGAAGATATTCTGTTGAGATGCTAGAGCTCGAAGATATTCATGTTGATATGCTAGAGCTTGAAGATATTCCTGTTGAGATGCGAGCTAGAAGATATTCATGTTTATATTCTAGAGCTTGAAGATATTTCTATTGAGGTGCAACCAAGACTGGATCAAGATATATCAAATACTCAGAAAAATGTAACACCAAAATCAAATGGAAATTCTGGTTCACGAAAGAGAAACCAAATGATTGTGATATTCCTAAAAATTAGGTTCGTAAAAGTAAGGTTTTGAAAACAAACAAGAATATGTGGACTCTTAGTATGATATATAAGTTTAAGTGGGGTCAAATTTCCTTTTATCAAAACCGTATAGCTAGTTAATCCTAAATATATCCCATCTCGAATATACATGTTTAATATGTACACGAAAACTGGGAAAACAACAAAAAATGTAATCAAGCTTTGACACAATTGAAAAACATTGTGGAAAACAATATGTGACTATACAACATGAGGATGGCTAGAAATAAAGACACACGAGATGAAAAATGGAAAAAATAATGAATGCATGTTAAATACACATCGAGTATGAAGGCGAGAAGAAAATACATAGACATCTCATGGAAAAGGGTGTATCAATCACATCACAAATTGGTAAGGTGATTCAATCAAATTTGCATGCTAAAATCATATAGTTCTCTACCCTATTCCACATCCTTAAGAAGGGAAGACTGATTTCATATTTCATTGATTTCAAATTTTTGTATCAATATAATGGAATGCACAACATTCCTCAGTCTCATTGGTGAAAGTAAAAATGCAGTGCATGGGAAATGGCTAAATGCCTTGTAATGATTGAAAAGGAAGATTTGAAAGAGAGTTAAAAATGTAAAGTTTATCTCTTTATCAATTTATGAAGTAACAATAGTTGTGAAACCTCGTGGGTATGTATCCATGTTTATACTTTAGAAGATCATATAAGGTAACCACATATGTTGGTTTTATACAAAATGGTTGAAAATTGCAATGTCAAAAACCTATATAAAATAGTTTTTTCTCATTTGAAAGATATTGCTTTCATAACTGATTATGGAATTTCTATGAAGTGGTATGGTATGTGTTGGCGATGGCACATTAGTTATGCGGGGTCATAAAATTGGGATGTGTGTTCAATTTCAAACAACAAGAGCCCCTTATATGCTTGTAATTCATTGTATGGATCATAGAATGAATCTAGTATGTAAAATAATTAGCAACTTCAAAAATGTTGCAAAACTAGAAGACCTTATTAGAGAACCACATGCCTATATATCAAGAAGTCCAAAGTAATTTCTTGAGTTTCAAAAATTTACAATTGGAATTACAAATGGTAAAAAGATCTTCTAAAGGATGTTAATACAAGGTTGATTTCTTTGTATGAGCTTGCATGCATAATTCATGAGGAGTATCCATCGTTCGTTGGTTTCATGCACAAATATTGTCATGAAGTTGACAAGGCTAAGGATTTTTGTTCCGTTTAATGGATATGGAAACATTGCTTACATTGATTTTTTGTTTAATGGATATGGAAACATTGATTTGTTGTTCTATTGGATCTTAAGAATCCCAATAATTATTTGAGATTTAATATCCATGATCACCTCTGTATCAATGTTAATGGGAGGGATATACCATTGCACAATTTACAAAAATGTCAAGATATTACAGGATCGAAAGAGAAGAAGTTCCATGACTCGTGTTCTATTTGATTTTGTTACAGTTGATACATGAATAAAACTTTAAAAAATTGCACAATCCTTAGCATCCGAAATCAGAGAACGTTTCAGTAAAGATAAAATTCTTGAAGCTATGGGAGTGATGAATCCAAATTTTTAGAATATCAAGGTAGTTGTCCAGATTTTGTAAGTAAGATTTTTCCTAAATCCATGGGTACAATAATGGATCATTTAACCAAGACATCAGAGCTCAATGGTATTGAAATCAAAGGTATACTGAATATTTAATTAATAAAGTATCAATCATCTGATTTTACAATGACAATGGTTAGCCAGTATCATTTTTTAAACGAACCTCACGAGAGTGGTGCAATTACAAGGCTCGGTGAAAAATATACTACAAAGTAGTGTGTTACATGAAGACATCAATGAATATTTTAGATTATACGAGTTGTGCCATACAATGATTTTGGGATTTGTGGAGGAAAAACAATTTTTAGTGCTTTATCATTTATAAAATCAAAACTAAGAAACAAGTTGGATAAAAATCTAGAAAGTTACATGAGGTTGTATGTTTCGCGCTACTCCTGGACACATTTCCTTTTGACAGAGAAATTTCACATTGAATTCACTTGTTGAAAGAATATGTGTTAATAATACAACTGTAACCACACATGTTCTCAATGATGAGTCTAGAATTGGTGCATCCTCAAACTCTGCAGATGCAAATATCGACTATGAAGAAGCTATTGAAAATGGATTGTTTTAGCTCTAAATATGATTTTAAAACTTATAGGTGTCACCTTGACCTTACATTTATTGTTTTTCACCTGACATTTTAAATTTTTTTATGTATTCAATTTCATCATAATATATTCAAATATAGTTGTTTATAGTTAGATGTAATACAATTCTAATGAGACTGGATTTGGTACATCCTCTAACTCTACAAATGCAAATATCGACTATGAGGAGGTTATTGAAAAATGGATTGTTTCATCTCTAGTTATCATTTAATATGTTACAGGTATATACTTACATATATTCAAATACAATTATCTATAATAATTTTGTTTTATTTAATTGGTATTTGGGTATTTTCAAAATGCTTTGATGTTGTGTTTGTGACATGAAATTTAGGAAAAATATTTTGCAAGGCCTTCAGATCAGCATTTTCTGTTGTGTTTCCATACTTGTAGTTGATTTGCTCTAGTCTCAATCAACTTGGCATTGTATTCTTGACACTTGTATCTCCATCGACATGCACAAGTTTGATTTAATTTGATTAGATCATATATGCATATTACTTTATCTTCATTGTACTTCAGCTTCTGTATTATCTTAGATCTTTCATCATCCAATCAATCAATATTTTATCTTTTGTTTATTGAAAATGTGGGTTGACATCCATCCTAGGAAGCTCTCACTTCTTGGGACCAACTTTTTTAAACACACCCATTTATACACTAATCCATTTTTCGTGTTAAGTTCTCTTGATTTACTGAGTCATCTAACTTGTTGGGAATGAGGATTTCTCATTTTGCACCCATATACATTATCACCCATCTAGAGGTAATTCAAACCCTCTCATACCTAGATTTATAATAATCTGTTTTATTTATTTTGGTATTTTCAAACCGCTTGATGTAGTGTTTGTGACATGCATTTTGGGAATACTATTTTTATATCATCATAATTAGACGCAAGAAAATAATAAATAACGTGTAAATATTATGTATTCATCTTACATATTTTGCATTGTAAATAATTAAACTTTTAACATTAAAGAAAATGCATTCCATACATATTCACAATCTAAAATTTCTATAAGATTATATATAACAAAATATAAATTCTAGATTACAACATAATACGTTTAAAAAAATGAGATTCCATAAAAACCATTGCAACGTGCACACACTATGCAGAGATGATTCTTCCTAAGGAGATGATTCTTCCTAAGGATTTTAAGAAGGGTTACAGAGATAATGTGAAGAAACTGCTTACATTGTTAAAATTTTACAAGTAGAGAGAAGAAGATTTTGTTGTATTAAGTGGAAGAGAATCATCTCACCATCCCGCTTCATTAAAATTTTACATCAATAGCTGCGTATTTATGGAAACATGAAATAATGAAGGTACTTAAGTCATGTGAAATGAGGTAGTCAATTAAATTACGTGTAAAAAAATATATTCCATGAAAAACATCACATTGTAAATAATTAAACTTTCAACATCAAAGCAAATGCATTCTATACATATTCACAATCTAAAATTTCTATAAGACTATATATAATAAAATATAAATTCGGATCGCAACATAATACATGTAAAAATAGATTCTATAAAAACCATTTCAACGTGCATGCACTACGTAGACGTGATTCTCCCTAAGGAAAAATTGTTATGTGATTCTTCCTAAGGATTTTAAGAAAGCTTAGAGAGGTAATGTGAAAAACCCGATACAATGTTCAAATTTTACAAGTAGAGAGAAGAAGATTTTTTTGTATTAAGGGAAGAAAATCATCTCATCAATTTACTTCATTAATATTTTTTATCAATAGCTGTGTATTTATGGAAACATGAAATATTGAAGGTACTCAGGTCATGTGAAATGAAGTAGTCAATTAAATTACGTGTAAAAAGATGATATTCCATGAAAAACATCACATTGTAAATAATCAAACTTTCAACTTTAAAGTAAATTCATTCCATATTTTGATATCAGTACTGTTCACAATGTAAAATTTCTATATATAACAATATATAAATTCTAGATTGAAGATAATACGTTGTTGGGTTTCAAATTTGTGCTTGGGATGAAACCACAGTCAGGGGACAAACAAGTCCCTCCTCTTTGATGGGAGAGGTTCCCTTATTGAAATCCAAAAACAAGATTATTTACAAATCTACAACTTTCATCAAATGTGGTCTTCTGACATATGAAAATGCATTTTCTCAAGGAAAAACACCAGCACAAGAGAATGGAAGAATGAAGGGGAAAGAGAAGGTAGAAGAAGGCAATAATTTCGGGAAAAGAGGTTGCAGAGAGAACCCCTAATTGCATTGGATAAATGAATTACAGAGAAGAATCATTCACATTTTTACCAGGTGCAATCACACAGACACAAAGTTCTCATAATTGCATTTTGAAGAACACAAAGTTTCTTAGCTTCTATTTGATCAAATGATTCACAAAATAGAGTAGAGGGAGAGAGGGAAATAGAGGAAAAGAAAAAGAAGCTCTTGTATTGATTTTTGGTTCAAAATTACAGTCTCGACATATCAGAATTCCCACACACAATGGCTTCTAGAGCCCATCAAATAGCTCACGAAAAGTGGTTACAAATTCCTCCAGTGAGAAAAATGGTTTGTAAATGAATTCCATCTTTCGTGCCCTTCAAAATCATCCATTTGATGAAGAAAAACCATGGCACAAAACCAATTTACGCCAATACACAGACATTTCATTTTATTTGCCAGTTTCAATATGAACCATTGATTTGCTGTTGAAAACCGTTCAAATCGGGCTGTCCACGTGGAAGGAGAAGATTGGAGTGGGCGTGGGGAATCCCTTTCCATTTTCATGATTTTCTATGTTTTGGCACTTTGGAACAAATTTCCCCAAAGCCCCGCCTTGAATTTTTGACTTGGACATGTGGCAAGCTGTGATTGGAAATGGGGTCGTGTGCAATTCTGAACATTTTGACCTATTTTGCAAAAAAATGCAAAATCTCATTTACCTCTATCCCCTACAGCTCGATTCAATGTGGACACGTGGTACGAGCTGATTAGAAACGGGGTACGGCTCTTGTTGCATCATTTTTACTTTTTGAAAAAAGGCACAAAATCTTGTTTTATCCCACCATCCGCCCACTGCTCTGCTTTGCTCTTTAGACATGTGGCACCCTTAGATTCACTGCGGGTTATGGGGAAAATGGCTTACCTTAACACTTTTTAACCTTTTGGCAAAAGGTTCAAAACCTTGAATTTCTCCATCGCCCCGCAGTCCGATCCTCCCTTTGGACACGTGGTAGCCTTTGAATGGTTGTGGTCCTTAGGAGCTTTTTGTTTCAATTCTCCCCACGGGCTCATGGGCCAAATCTCACCAACTTATATTTTTTTCAAAAAGATCAAAGTGCACAAATACCTCCACATCTCCGCTAGTCCACCAAAGGGAAAAGTTTCCAACTTAGGCCCGTCGAGCCATAACTTAAAAAGTACAAGGAGTTAGGAGGACTTCTTTACCTTTTTGGAAAGGGGAAGAAATTTCCATCTGATGCAATGATTTTCATGAGTTTGAAAGTCCTTGAAAGTTCCAATTTTCAAAATACCTCTTTCAAGCATACTTTACGGGCACCAACTCAAAATTTTGAAGTTTTAGACTTGGAAAATGAAAGGAATTTTGGGGGACAACAACTGGCTCTTTCTGGGGATGACTTGGCTTGAACAAAGACACAAGGCAAGATCAAGAACCACAGACCAACTCTAGGAAATGAAGACCAGTGCCTTATCCATTGGGTGAAAGGAGTCAAAAGGAAAACCAATACAAGACAACACACACAAGGCAGGAAAGGAAACAAACCAAAAAGGAGGGCCCAAAACAAACACCCCACACAACAAGGAAGAAAAGGAAACAAACAAGCCAAAAACAAAGAAAATACACAATGTACAAAGGGACTCCCTAATCACCTAGGACCTGAACAACTTTAAGTACTACCCACTATAAGGGAGTGGGAGAGAAGATCCATCCATGTAACTCAAATAAAAAGAGTTCTCACCAACAAAATGTCTAATTATGAAGGGGCCAAGCCAAAGTGAGTCAAACTTACCATGGCTTCCTCGAGGCTCATGTCTCTTATCCCATAGCAACACTGTGTCCCCCACTTGGAAAACTCTGGATTTGGCTTTCTTGTCAAACAAAGCCTTCACTTTCAACTGATGGGCTGCTATTCTATCAACCACCTGCAATCTATCTTCATTCAACTTTTGGAGATACATGATTCTCTTGTCTAAAGCACTGCTGAAACTCGAATCTTCAATAGTTCTCATCAAATGCAAAGCTGGAAATTCCACCATCACCGGTAGTTGAGCTTCCACACCATACACTACTTGGAAAGGAGACATTCCAATGGCTCTCTTAGGTGTAATCCTATCAGCCCAAAGTGCATCATATAATTTCTTATGCCAATTTCTTTGAGAATCATTCACAAGTTTCCTGACAATGGTCACCAAATTCTTGTTCATTGATTCAGCTTGTCCATTCCCTTGAGGATAATAATCAAAAGAGTGAGCAAGAGATATTCCATATCCATAACAAAAATCCATTATCTCAGTAGAGGAGAAGTTAGAAGCATTATCAGTCACAACTTTGTTTGGAATTCCAAATCTTATCAATATGTTTTCCTTTATGAAGTTACATACTACTTCAAAGTAGTACTCTTGACTGGGATGGCTTCCACCCACTTGGTGAAATAATCCATGGCAGTCAACACATGAGTATGTCCAACACTTGAAGATGGATTGAGAGCTCAATGAAATCCAAACCCCATTGTTGAAAGGGCTCCTCGATCACCACTAGCTTGAGAGGCAAAGCAACCAACCTTGGTCTTCCAACAAACATTTGGCATGCTTCACATTTACTCACCCACTTTGATGCATCTTGGAATAGAGTGGGCCAATAATAGCCAGCATGAAGGATTTTGTGAGTATGTTACAATAGAGGAGAAATTCCCCCCACAAGCTTGATCATGAAAAGTAGAAAATAATTTCTTTTTTGCTACTCTTTATCTACACATTTAAAAACCTTCCATCTACACCTCATTTGAAAAGAGCATTTTCCCAAAGAACATACTAGTGCAGATCTAAGTTTGATGGCTCTTTTTTTTTTGCATTCAAGTGAGATGGGCATTCACCATAGGTCAGAAAATGAGCAATATCAATGCATACCATACATCTATCAAGCTGAGAAACAAAACCACATGCAGATCCGCTTCATCTTTGGACAACATTTCATCAGCACCTTCAGCAATGAGCTCACACAGCCCTTACCATGAACCAGCTTGGTTGGCTTGATATCCAAATCGTATTCTTGCACTTTTTCCACCCAATTACCTCTCTTAGTTCCAAATTCTTGTTGTGTGAGAATCAATTTGACACTTGTATCAGGCACAAACACAACAACGTGAGAATTTAGAATATAAAATCTGAATTGTTTAACAACTTTTACAACAACAAAAGCGTGTTTCTCCATCATGGCGTATTTCAGTTCATGGGATTTCAAAATGTAGCTCATGAATGCTATGGGAAATTTGTGATCTTCAACATTCTTTTGAGTTAAAACAACGGCCAAAGTGTTTTCAGTGGCATAGCAATATATAATAAAATCTCTGCTGAAGTCTGGACACACCAAAGTGGGAGTATTTGCAATGGATTTTTTGATATCTTCAAAAGAAAGCTTTCCTTTAGAGGACCAACCAAAAGTCTTCTTCCCTTTCATCATGTGAGAAATGCTCATAGTAAGTTTGACAAAATTGGGTATGAATCTCCTCAAGAAATTAATCTTACCAAAGAAGGAATGAACGCCTTTCTTACTCATGGGAAGAGGAATCATTGTATGGCCTAAATTCTTTCTAGATCAATTTTGATTCCATCTTTTGAGACAATGTGTCCCAACAACTTACCTTTGGTTACACAAAACACAAACTTCTTAGGATTCAAAGAAACTCCGTGCTCTCTACATTTTTGTAGGACTTTTTCAAGGTGTTGAACATGATCTTCTCTGATTTTTGAAAAGACAGTCAAATCATCCAGGTATACCACGATGCATTTCCCTTTCAAACTACCAAAATCTAGATCCATAGCCCTCTAGAAAGTAGCACCAACGTTGATGAGTCCAAAAGGCATTCTCTTGTAGGAAAAAGTGCCCCAAGGAGTGGTAAAGGCGGTCTTATGTTGATCTATAGTGTTTACCTCTACTTGGTTGTACCCTGAGAATCTGTCCAACATTGATAACATCTCCGAGCCTGTGACAACTTGTAGCACTTGGTCCATCATGGGAAGAGGATAATTATCTTTCAAGGAAGCTTGATTTAGATTTCTAAAGTCAACACAAATTCTAATCTCCCCATTTTTCTTTCTAACAGGCACTATGTTGGAAATCTAAGTGGAATGATGGATAGGAAAGATGATCCGAGCTTTTAAAAGTTTTTGTATTTCTTGAAAAATAGTGTCAAATATTCGGATTATACTTTGCCTTTTCTTTTGTTTAAAAGGCTTGATGCCAAGCTTAAGAGGGATGGAATGTTGCATTTCTTTTGGTTTGAAAGCTTTGAGATCTTCATACGAGTAAGCAAGCACATCAACATACCTCTTCAAAAGATTTATCACCTTCTCTCTTTCTTCTTGAGTGCAGCATTTCCCGATGTTCACCATTTTAGGTTCATCTATACTTCCTATATTTATTTTTTTCAGTTTTAGTAGATTGCTGATTTCCTTGGGAAACTTTAGATTTGACATACCTATCATGTTTATCAAAAAGATCCTCCAAACTCACCAAACCCTTAGGAATTTTGTTTCCTTTCAGTCTGATACATCCATCATGATCCATCTCTTCTTTGACACTTTCTTCATTTGAAGAAACATCCTCTCTAGGCAAGTTATTGCTACCTTCAAAATACAACTGATCAAATTTATCTCTCAATTCCAAGAAAGAGAGTAGATGTTGGTCATCATTGAAGACCTGCCAATTGTTTACATTGTCAGGAATGCTAGGCCTGTGAATCATTTCAATGGAGAATTTATTTTGAGAGAAGTCAGGATGAGGAATTAATAGAGATCCTGAGACTACCAGGGAATCAACCCTAGTATTTTCTCCTCTTGGTACTGCTGTAATGGAGAAAGCATCGAGGAATTCAATAGAATCCCAGACCAGATTCCTATAGTGCTTCAATCTTCTATTTTTTACTTGATAAAGGTCTCGACCTGTTTTACAATTAGCTCAACATCTCCACAAGAAAAAGGTTCTTCACTCCCATCTCCTTTGCCATATTCAACCCAAGAATGAGGGCCTCATATTCAACAGTATTATTGGTATTCTCAAACTGAAACTTGAAGGTGAAAGGATGAATCTTACCCTCAGGAGAGATCAACACTATACCAGCTCCAGAGCTAGCTGAGGAATAACTGCCATCAAACTCCAATGTCCAGACATCATTAGGATCAAACAATACTCCTTTTGATGGACTTGCTTCATCCGGTGACATAATCATATAGTTCCCATGCCCAATGTCTTCATACAAAATCTGTGCTTTTGGATCATCTATTTTTTGCACAATATACTCAGCTTGCTTCTTAGGCATCAACTTCTTCATCTTGCCATTAACTAGAATAATGGCATGTGACCAATCCATTTTTATTTCCCCCAACATCCTTGCAAAATTTCCTACTCAATAGCATGTCGTAGGAAGGAGGAATGTCAACAACTAAGATGGTTGCCAAAACCTTTTTCTCTGGCCAAGTAGCGAAAGCTACTTGTGCATCCTTGATTCTCCCAACTAAAGGCACTTCCCTACTTTCCATAGAATAACAAGAACCATATGTGTGGGTAAGAGTGAGGCCCAAGGCATGAGCTACTTTAGTAGGCATTACATTGTCAGATGCTCCAGAATCAATAACACAATTACTAAGCTTGTGGCCTGCTATAAGGAGAGTCACATAGAAAGGTCTGATTTTCTCATTGGGTGATGTGACAATAGCTACAAGATTTGGTTGGGAAGGGGAAGAAGGAGTTGGAAAAGACCTTTGGAAACATGGGATGGGATTTTAGATTTGGAGTTGACAAAATCAACCATTTTGCAAAGGCTTTGGGATGGGTTTGATAAAACTCACCTTAAAATCTGAACCTTAGTTCTCTTTATGTGATCAATAATATCAAAGGATCCAGATGTGGATGGGGTATCATTACAAGGAATGGAAGAGACCTTAGACCTATCACTTTATCATTTGACACACACTTTTTTAGAAGAAGAATTGAGGGAGAAAACCAGCAGAGCTTACCTTTTTGTGGAGGTGTGTGGGATAGGAGAACCTCTCTTTGAAGCAACTATAATGGTATTGAAGACTCATTTCTTTTTATTTCTCCTTTTTCTGTCTATTCTCGAGTCATGACAACATATGACTCACTGTTCATGTCAGCCACTACATCATCATAATCATCCTCATCATCAACACCTTCAGTGGTGAGGAAGTTGACTTAGAACCGCCATGCTGCTCCAACTATTCATCAACATATTCTTCTTGATCATCATAAAATTCATTCTCTTATTCATCATCAGGTTCAAGGACTTCACATGTTGCATTGACAGGCACTTTGAGAGGTGGACCTTCAATTTCCAACCTGGTTTGAGAAGAAGGCATGTTCCTAGGCTGAAAATTCTTCCTTGGAACATCCTGGTATGGAGCATGCTTGAGCCAATTGTTTTTTATTACAATGAGGTCATTGCCAAATTTTGTACCAACTGATCCGAATTACCTCTAGGAGAAGAGGAAGAAGATGATGTCTTGGATTTATGGGATTCTCTTTTTAGTTTTCCTGACATGATCAAGTCATCTTCCACGCTGACTGCCAGCCTCTAATCATCATCCAAAGTTGCTAGATTGGCTCTCCTCAGAGCATAGCTTACTTCAGGTAGTTGTGCATTCAAAAAGAAACATTTTTGGATCTGATCAATGGGTCTAGTATTTTGTGGAATTTTATTGATCAGTTTATTGAATTTAGCTACAAATTCCCTCATGGGCTCTTGTGGTTCTTTCTTGATTTGAGAAATCTGAGCAAGCAAGGCATGTACATCTTCAACAGGCTTGAAATGGTTCTCAAACTCAGTTCTCATGGTTGTCCAATTTGTGATTGCTCCAGTAGGGAGATGGTAAAACCAATCTGTTGCATTGTCTTGCAAGGTTTCCACAAATAGCCTAATCGAGACATCTTCATGCTCCACACCGAGGACTCCACATGCAACAATGAAGGTTGTAATGTGTTCATCAGGGTGCACTTTCCCATCACCTCTAAATTTGGGAAAATTCTTTCTGTTCCCTAGGTAACTCATGCAAAGGTTGTGGAAGAGCCAAGGGACTAACTCGGTGGCCCCAAGGTAATGGAATTGCCATCCTTGGAAAAACTACTTGAAGAGGAATTGAAATGCCAGTAAGAATCAAAATCACGGAGATTAGGGCTGAGTTACTCTTAATGTATTCCACTCCCAAGGGTTCTGTCTTCAATAGGGGGTGTGCTTGTAGAACGAGCTCTTCTATATCTCCCTGTTGAAGGAAGAGGAAAACCTTTCTGATCTAGAAGTTGAAATTGAGAATCTTCAACTCCAAGATCTCTTCTACCACGTGTGTATCTCAGAGTCGCCAGATCAATGGAATGATCAAATTGTTGTTATTCTTAGAAGGAATCTATCAAAGCATTCCCAAGAGAGTCACCAAAAATGTTGGGTTTCAAATTTGTGCTTGGGATGAAACCATAGTCAGGGGAAAAACAAGTCCCTCCTCTTTGATGGGAGAGGTTCCCTTATTGAAATCCAGAAACAAGATTATTTACAAATCTACAACTTTCATCAAATGTGGTCTTCTGACATATGAAAATATGTTTTCTCCAAGGAAAAACCAACACAAGAGAATGGAAGAATGAAGGGGAAAGAGAAGGCAGAAAGAAGGGCAATACTTTGGGGAAAATAGGTTGCAGAGATAACCCCTAATTGCATTGATAAATGAATTACAGAGAAGAATCATTCACGTTTTTACCAGGTGCAATCACATAGACACAAAGTTCTCAAAATTGAATTTTGAAGAACAAAAGTTTCTTAGCTTCTATTTGATCAAATGATTCACAAAATAGAGTAGAGGGAGAGAGGGAAATAGAGGAAAAAGAAAAATAAGCTCTTGTATTGATTTTTCGGTTCAAAATTACAGTCTCGACATATCAAATTTCCCCACACAAATGGCTTCCAGAGCCCATCAAATAGCTCACGAAAAGTGGTTACAACTTCCTCCAGGTGAGAAAAATGGTTTGCAAATGAATTCCATCTTTCATGCCCTCCAAAATCATCCATTCATGAAGAAAAACCATGGCGGAAAACCAATTTACCAATACACGACATTTTCATTTTATTTGCCAGTTTCAATATGAACCATTGATTTGCTGTGAAAACATTCAAATCGGGTCGTCCATATGAGAGGAGAAGATTGGAGCAGGTGTGGGGGAATCCCTTTCCATTTTCGTGATTTTCTATGTTTTGGCACTTTGGAACAAATTTCCCTGAAGCCCCGCCTTGACTTTTTGACTTGGACACGTGGTGGGCTGTGATTGGAAATGGGGTCGCATGGTGCAATTCTGAACATTTTGACCTATTTTGCAAAAAAATGCAAAATCTCATTTACCCTCCATCCCGCAACTCCGATTCAGGTGGACACGTGGCATGAGCTGATTGGAAATGGGTGCACGACTCTCGTTGCATCATTTTTACCTTTTTGGAAAAAGAGGCACAAAAACTTGTTTTATCCCATCGGCCCATTGCTCTACTTTGGCTCTTTGGACACGTGGTGCCCTTAGATTCATTATGGGTTATGGGGAAAATGGCTTACCTTAACACTTTTTAACCTTTTGGTAAAAGGTTCAAAACCTTGAATTTCTCCATCGCCCCGTAGGTCCGATCCTCCCTTTGGACACGTGGTAGCCTTTGAATGGTTGCGGTCCTTAGGAGATTTTTTTTCAATTCTCCCCACGGGCTCACGAGCCAAATCTCACCAACTTAATTTTTGTCAAAAAAGATCAAAGTGCACAAATACCTCCACATCTCCGCCAGTCCGCCAAAGGGAAAATTTCCAACTTAGGCCCACCGAGCCATAACTTAAAAAGTACAAGGAGTTAGAGGACTTATTTACCTTTTTGGAAAGGGGAAGAAATTTCCCATTTGATGCAATGATTTTCATGAGTCTGAAAGTCCTTGGAAAGTTCTAGTTTTCAAAATACCTCTTTCAAGCATACTTTACTGGGCACCAACTCAAAATTTTGAAGTTTTATACTTGGAAAATGAAAGGAATTTTGGGTTAATAATCCTCTTGAGTATTGTTTTGTTTGTTAATCAAAACAATAGTTTTCTTAAGTTTCATTGTTGAGAATAAACTTTTCTTAGTTGTTTCCAAGTGAACTTGGAACACCTTTGCTTGACTTTTTAAGTTTTCATATTTCAACAAAACAAAAACATTGAGCTCAATTAAAACATATTACTAAAATTTGAAACATATTACTAAATATTGAGCTCATATACTTACAATAGCTCTATCTATTTCAACATTTGTAATTTCCACTGAATATTTTTCCTTTGACCATTTGTTGAAATATGTTTGGGCTTCAACGTGTAAATATTTTCTAATTTATTCAATAATTTATCTAAAACATTGTCTTGATAATTGTTGCTATATGTTACACTCCCACCTTGTGCTTGGTTTAGTAAGACATCTATCTTAGCAGGATGATTTTGGACTGCAACATATAAATTATACCTTTGGATATGGTTATCAAAACAATTCTTTATCTCCTTAATTAACACTTTATCCCTTCGCTCCCACTATTTGAGCTGATTTAGTGTAGGCATAACATATTCTTGGACATGTGCTTCACAGTCATTAGCAATCAAGCTATCTAAATAAAATGTAGTCAACTGGTCACTATCTGAAGAGGATGATGGAGAGGATAGGGGGCTTGAGGCTTGAGGTCAGTAGGGTTTCCTCTTTTTCCACAGTGTGCCCCGATCCTATTTGTGATAAAATAAATTTATATTAAAATTGGAAGCGATTTAAAAAATTAAAATTGACAAGAAATTGATATGTATCAATGTTAAAATAAATACATCAAAAAAACATACCTGCGGGCCCTGAATCATATCATGTGTATTAAAAAAACCTATTGGGTCATTTCTATCAATGTCTAAAAATATTCATCAAAATTAATTTGATTTAAAACTGATTTGCCCATTGTGTTGGGCAAGCCACCGAAGGAGATATTGGGAAATTAAGAAGTAATGTTCAGTGTCCCACTAGGGGCCGAAAGTGTCATGCATTTAACAATGGTATTTTTTCCTCTTGTTGAAACTCTGACTCGGAATGGTGGTATTGGTGGAGGAGGTGGCATCATTTGAATAGATGACGATGAACTGGAATGCACTGCCAAGTCCAAGAATAAAATCATTATTAACTTATATAAAAAAATTCAAAATTACACAAAAGAAACAATTTATACCTTGCGAATGGAAACCTATACAAGTCGTGTATAAATTTAAAATGATTATGTTGGACCTATGGGTGATTAGAGTGATGGAGTAGGATGTTTCACGTGCTACAATTTAACAAATGCATGTGAATGAATTGATTGAGTGAGTGATAATTGTTGTGCTAAATGTGGAGGATAGTCCAATCTCCCTACAACATGTTGAATCAAAATAGTAAATGGTAAATACTAAATGGTAAAATGTAAAAAAAATATTGAATGTTAAGGGTATTACGTCTCTGTCATTTTACTAATTGAGGGTTAGGTGATGAGTGAGATTCCATGTCAGACTAGGAATCTCCCGAAACCTTGGTATGTTGTTGGCATATTCCTCTTACTATTGCTTTTTTTCGTGGAAGGACCTCAAAAAAATTTCTTTGCATAAAGTAAAAAAAGTGAATAATGTTAGTAATATCTCAATTTAATTTGTAATAGAAGTGAATAATCAATAATCTTACTAACATGAAAATATAATTTATTAACATGTTGTTCTTAAATTGGAATTGATAATTTCTTCATATGGTTGTTCATGCAAGTAGGAGAGGGTTCACCTTTTAAATTATAATAGGACTCAAAATAAAGAGCAAGGATATAGTTAGTGGTACAAACAAGTGGTTTTTCATCAATTCCAATATTTGCAATATACATTTTATCTTGTTAAACAAGTATGTGCACTAATAAAATCTTTGATTTTGTATCATTGCGATAATGTAGGCAACAACCTAATGCATATATATGTTTTCCTACCCTACAAAACAATTCTGGCTTGAAAAAAAGATATCATGGTAGTAAGAAAATTTTGTGCAACTCCTTGCGTATCAACTCCTCGTCTTGATTTGTTGACATTTGCTGGAAAAAGTCATTAAATAAGAATTAACCATAATTTATATAAAAATTAAAATGTTACAAATTAAAACATGTTACATATACCATCAACATGGAAATTGTAATAAGATTCGAGGAAAATCTTATCATATTATTTTAGAGTGACTTTGGTAGTAACAAGGGCACAATATTGAAAAGAAAGGCCTATCAATCGATGAATATCTGTAGGATCAACATTGAATCTGAATGTACGTCCATCTAGAAAATTCACAATGAATTTTCTATCTTGTGGATTGAATGACGAGAGGAGGTAGTTATAAATGTCAATATCTATCTCGAACTGCAGGCATGTTAACAAGTCCTATGAACCCACAAGCCGATACTCATTCCTTGTAACCTTCATTCATTTACAAGACTACATGAATGTGTGGGCACATTAAGTTCTTGTATTGAATCTTGGATAGGGCGATGACCTAGTCGATTAAGCTTCCATGATGTAGATTGTAGTTAAGAAATTAAAGCCCCTAACCACGTGAGAATTGAAACCCCGATGGCTAAAACAATTGAATGAATCGAGACCTATAGGCAACCTTTGTTGCACTGGGATAATGAGACTTGTGAGCAATGTAGGTATTTGGTTGTTCAATTTTTACTTTTTTCACACTAGGAGTTACGAGACCTATGAGCACTTTGGGAGAAAGGAGAAAATTTTTGTGTAAAGTGTAAAAATGAGGGCCAATGGGGGTATTTATAGGGAAAGATTAGGGTTATGGTTTTAGGACCCGTGAAAACTAAGTCCTAGAGACACATGCCAACAATATTTCGTGTTGCATGTTAACAAGAGTTAGCTTCCGCATGAAAACAAGTTTTTTGTCGCATGACAACAATGTTTGGTGTCGCACAATAACAAATTTTGTTATCGCACAATAACAATGCTTGGTGTCACACGACAATAATTTTTGTTGTTGCATGATAAAAAAATTTATGTTTCATAACATCAATTTTTTATTGTCACATGACAACAAATTTTTTTGTCTTGTGAAAACAATCCTTACTATCGCGTGACAAAAAAATTTGTTCTCGTGCGATAATGATCTTTGTTTCGTGTGACAACAATCTTTGTTGTTGTGCGAAAACAAAAATTGTTGTCATGGGACACCAATATTTGTTGTCATACGACAAAAAAATTGTTGTCGTCGAAAAATAAACATTTTTGTTTTCTCGACAAAAAAATTGGAACAACCTTTAGAAACTACCAGAAAATATTTCATTATGAAAACTTGAAAAATTCACCTTTCTTCGAAAATTCGGTCCGGTATATTTGCAATGGATATTCTAGCTCCTATTTCCTAGAGGCTTCTTTAAATGAACCACGATATTTGTATTCTACTTGTGGTATATAATATTAGTAAATCTGAAATATAATTTAATTATATTTTTATTAAATCATTTGGTGAACCCGCTTTCTTAGAAATTCTTTCCTAGGATCCCCAAAACCCTCATGGCTAAGAAGAGGTCCTCATCTCCTAAGCATCATATGGATGAAACATGCTTGAACCCTATCTTTGATGATGTTGTTGTCCAAGATGAATTTAATGACCTCTATCGACACCCTCAAGTTGATGCCTCCATATTCCAACAAATTCTTGCTTTCGAAAACGACACTCCCCCTAACTTTGACAACTCTAGCATTTACATTGTCTCGACGGACCAAAACTTCACTTCATGTTTTCCTTGTTCTTCCATAGTCACCCATGTTGCTCCAACTTCTTATACACCCATTATAGCACTTGATAGAACTATTGTAGATTCTATGTTTGGTCTTGCTTGTGACAATGTAGATAAAAAAAATGTTACATCTAATGTTGAAAATTTACATATGCATGATGTTATTTCTACTAGTAGTCAAGATGAATGAAAAGTTGTATCTCCTACTCTTCCTACTTTTGAAATTATTTCTACTAAATGTAATGATAAATATGATATTAGTACTCCTACCACTTTTTTATATGCTAAGGATAGTCTTGATGAAATACTTGTATGTGAAAATGTCGGCTAATAGCATGTTGGTTATGTTTTTTATCACTAACATGCTAGCAATGATGCTACTCCTCTTCCATCTGAATGTGAATTTAGTACTCCTCTTTCTTCTCTTTCTAAAGTTATTACACATGATGATTCTACTCCTACTAGTACACCTCTTATCATTTCTTTTGATTCTAATTTTAGAATTTCCATCGATATTTCATGTTCTTATCCTACTCTTCCACCTCTTTCTTATTATTCTACTGAGGATGTTATTCAGGTTGATTCTAGTATTCCTACTAGTACAACTCTTATCATTTCTTCCTTATACTTCTAGCATTTCCGTTGATATTCCATGTTCTTCTCCTCCTCTTCCTCCTCTTTCTTCTTATTCTTCTATAGATATTATTCATGATGATTATACTATTCCTACTAGTACACCTCTCTTTTATTTCTTTTGCATCTACATCTAGCATTCCCATAAAGCCTTCATGTTCTTCTAGTCCTCCCACATCCGTTTCTTCTTCTTAGATTCCCATGATCTCCCAAAATGTAAACTTCAACCTCTCAATATACCTCTCACTTCTTCTATACTCTCCTCACATGATATTCTATCTCTCATGCATGATGTTGGTAATTTACAAGCTCAAGTTCATACTCTCACTCTTGAAAGAAAAGCCTACTATGCTTCCATTGATAATAATTCTTTGCATGGCAATCCAATACCTAAAAATTCACAATTCCACTTTCCCTAAGGATTTCATCATGCCTACATTTACATGTTTTGATGGCACTAAAAACCCCTATTTTCATCTCAAGCATTATCATTCAATAATGGCTTCTTATTCTAATGACCGCTTGCTCCTTAAATCTTTTCGTCATAGTCTTGTTAATCATGCTCTTCAATGGTACACTCATTTGCCTTATGGATCTATTAGCACTTACTGTGATATGGAGGATGTTTTTCTTAGGTGGTTTATGGTTAACAATGGTCCTAGAGTTACATATGATTGTTTACCTACTTTGCATCAAGGAAAGAAATAACCCATTATAGATTACATTTCATGCTTTAATTCTTTCATGCATAAGTTATTATTTGAGCCCATTGATTTAGAAAAGCAATTTATCTTTTTTGTGGCTTGATTCCTGCATTAAAAGAAAAATTATTATATGATACATGTGAATATTTTAGGATTTTGTGCTATAAAGTTATAGATATAGAACAAGATTTAATTGCTGCACATGTTATATCACCTTATTCTACTTCTACTAATTCCACTATTTCTTCATCTATTACTTCTCCTCTTCCATCCATTCAACGTCCCCCAGCATCTTCATCCTTCACCTCTTCCTTCATCCACCGTATAGGCTTACACCTAAGTCTTCTCCACCTCCTCCTCATGAACCATTGCACTTTCCATATGTTGCTAAGCCCCATGATGTCTTGCGTACTTTTCTTGATAAGTGCCTAATCCACTTTCCTTCTAATCAACATCATCCTCCTCATCACTTGCATCACTAGCATAATCTCCCTTATTTCAATTTTCACCGCATCAATGGCCACTATGACAATGATTGTTGTGCTCTACATGATAAATTACAACAATTAGAATACAAAGGTGTCATTTCCTTTGGCTCTCGCTCTCGTGAGTCTCTTTCTCCCATTCCATATAAGTGTTCTTCCACAACTATTCACTTGTCTCCTCCACCCACTTCTAAGGTTGTCATTCATCCACCTCCTAAGATCATTATCCATCCACACCCTTCATCTAGCTCATCCATTGCTACATCATCTCACCCTCCTCATAGTGCTACTACATCCCATTGGCTTCCTAAGCCATCAACATCTATGCTTCCTACCACTACACCTTCCATGATTGGCACCATTTCATCTAATTCAATTCAATTCTTAAACTCATGCTTTTGTTGCTTCACATGCCTCCACCATCCCTCGCAAACCTCTCCATATTTGGTAGGTGATCTCCATATGATCACCTCATTACCTGATGACGCACTCGTGTTCTTAAGGTTCTTACATGACTGTTGAGGGATCTGTTACAAAAATGAACCTTATTCTCACAATGGGGGCATCACTCTTCTTTCCCCCTCTTTTCATCATAGTCATCACACACTATTATTGACATTCACTTATATATTTTCATCAAACACCTATCGCCATATCATTATTCTACTCTCTTATACTATTTGCATCACATTACCATTTATACTACTTTATCACATTACATCATATACATTCATTTTTATTATGATACCACTATATTACTCATCTTCAATTCACTACTTACCTATTATTTTCACATTATCATATGTTTCAATATTCAACAATCGGAAAATCATACAACATATAAAAAGAAAAGTACAAATGACACACATCACATTATATACCAATGCGAAGTGTACAACACGTATGAGATCCAATACATGTATGTATATATATATATATATATATATATATATATATATATATACATATATGTATATATACATATATGTATATATACATATATGTATATATACATATATGTATATATACATATATGTATATATACATATATGTATATATACATATATGTATATATACATATATGTATATATAGATATATATATACATACATATATGTATATATATATATATATATACATACATATATATATACATATATAGATATATATACATACATATATATATATACATATATATATATATATATATATATACATACATATATATATACACATACATATATATATATATATATCTGTCAAAAATCATAATTACAAAAATACAATCACTACTCGAAAAACCCCCTCGTGCATCACTACATCCATATACATCATATATCATCCTCACTATCACTATAGCCATCACGAGAGCTCTATAACTAGATGCTTCATTTTAATCTACATTGTTGGTCACGACCTTTATATCTCTCTCTACATATCTCTGTAGTATCACCACCTCGATCCAACCGCTCCATGAATCAGCCCTATAGCTCCACATATCTTGCAAATACTAGCTCAACCAGAATGTCTTTTCATTCAGATATTACGTGTTTCCATCAAATTTTCTATCACGTCATTTCACAATCTACCGAACCATGTGTCATTCAAACACCCCACAAGAGCAAACTCATTATTTCGTAAGTCGATTATGTTTTTAATGTTAAAGTTAAGTTGTGAGCATATACATTTTTAGTCTATGGTGGTTTTTATTTACGATTCGATCTTATTATCTCAAGTCGTGTTATTTATCCATAAGAGTCTTTTTTATATCAAATGTATATCGCTACAATAATACAAATTTTGTAAATATTGTTTATACATATTATATGGTCAATATAAAAACAAAAAAGTCATTAGTCATTGTAAATAGAGTTTTTATTTCTTGTCGTTAATGTCATGTATCAATATCAATAATGAGAATCTTTTCGCTAATGTAGTTATTATGTCTTTCGTATGTTTTTTGTCAATGTCAAATTCCATTATCAAAATTTCAAGTTTTGGGTCAATTGTCAAAAAGTCAATAGTCAAAATAATGTAAAAATAAAGAAAATTGCATTATGGATGTATTTTCGATGTTACCCAATGTCCTAACGACCATTGATTTTAAAAATCTAAATTCGTTGAGTTAACAATGTGCAGCGTGAGTGACAAAGGAAAATGGATGTTGGAGGTAAATCAACGACCTCTCATCATTCGTCAACGATGGGGCCACACAAAGGTTTGATGACATGTGTGTTTACATGAATGCTTACTTTAGTTTTAATGTGTGCATGTGTGTGTGCGTGCACCTGTGTTTTCATAGTTCTAGTTTCGTGTATGCTTCAGTTTAGTGTTCATGTTTGAATAAGTGGAAATTTCACATTGATGGGGAACATGATCCAATGTTCCATTTCTAGTTTTTAGTTTGTAATGTGTGAGCATATTTTCCTATGTTATTCCCTCAAAATGTGATGAGGGCTGAAAATAGTACTTGGCACAACATGATGTGGTTGAGGTAAACCACTAAAACCTTCATTTTTGGTTTCAAATAATCATAATCTAAAACCACCATTTTTTTTGTAGTGGTACTCTAATTCACTCTTATCTTTACTTTTGGCTCAATGCTTGTCTCTGTCACCCCTCAACCTTTAGCCAAAAGGGGGTAATACATTTGAAATCACCTTATGATCCCTCTTAGGTTACAATATAATCAATTGATACTCTTATCACACCTATTACAATCTTTTTCGATGATCCTATTTAAGAAAAGAACAAAATCAATCTATATTTAGCACTTCAAATACTTTCTATTACTTTAAATATATTCCTCGAATGACCTAATCTAGGGGAAAAGTACAAAGACCTCTCTGTGAGTAATATACTAAATACACAATCTCAAAATAAATATTCTATCATTCGAATCAAATCAATCAATCGGTACAACAAGAATACTTTACTATCTCTCCCAGATGACCTAACTTGGGAGCTACATCACAATTACTATCACTCCCGATGATGACTGAATTGGGAGACATTTCACATTACTATCACCCCGGATGACCTCAATTTGGAGTCACTTTACATTTCTATCACTTCCGGATGACCTAACATGAAAATCATCAAGAATTATACAAACCGGGACACCCATGGAGTGGGGAAATGAGACATCATTACCTTTCCTATATTGCTCCTATATGGGTTCTTCAATATGGAACAATACGGAACAACACAAAAATAAATTTGGTCTCTATCCATCTACAACGGTTGGACCTTTTAGGGATGAAAACATAGATGGAGATTAAAACTAAACCTCACTCCTCAATGCTCTTCCTTTGGCAAGCAGGATGTTTAAATCCTCCAATTTATAAACAAAATCAACTCGAAATTGATCAATCCCTACCTCTTCAATATCCATTGGCAACAATCATAATCTACAAAATTTGAAAATCATCTCAATGTTTCTTTCTATCCAAGTGCTCCTTACAACGCTTTGTTATCTCTATTTATGCCACATGGGTCGACACATTGATCCATGGTTCGCCACGCTACAAGTTTTACATTCTATGTGTACTTTTGTAATTTGGCTTCTCTGACCTCTCACAGTGTATGTTCATTACTTCCTTTACACTACTTGAATTTTAGTCAAATAACATAAATGGGGTAAATGTTGACACAAAATCATGCACACATTACAATTTTAGTATACCATTAAGTATGTTGTTATATGCATGGATCTTAAGTAAGAAAAGTATTCACTAGTGACACACTCCCTAGTCCATCCACTTGCTTTGATTGTTTCAAGTGTCTTTCTCTCCCACATATATAATTTCTATACTAAGTTTTGGTCAGTCATAGAGATCCTATCTCTTTTTCTTTTCACAACTTTTTCATTTATCCTAGGACCAACGCCCATTCTAGACAATAGCGCCTAGGTGCTTTTGTCCATTATGGGAGCTTCTATCCTCTTTGTTATTATCACTTATTTTGACATTTGTGGTTGGCCTTTTTAGTTTTATTATCCTTATCCCAAGGTCATAGTCGGCATGTTGTATGATTAGTGTCAAAATTCAAATAAGAGATCCATATATATACACAACATACACTCTATTATTTTGACAGGAAATTCTAAAAGGGAATATAATCTACATACTATTACTACCACCAACGGACTATTTCGGGCTACATACTCTATATACATTGCATAACAATGGGAATTTCTGAATTCCATATCACTCATTTGCATTTTATCTAGCAATAATCCACTATCTTGGCGTCATTTATGTAAATGAAACCTTAGGACACTATTTCACACACAAGCACAAAGAACTTCATGGAGTCTAGAATGTAGTGCGGCACTTGTACATAATAAGCTCACCCTTCGGGTGACCACCGGGTCGATCGACTTCACATATTACATATTTCATTTTAAAAGTAATGTATTTGTGAGCTTCTACAAGTAGTTAGGTTTTTTTGCAGATTATAGGTACCCTTGGCGATCAAAGTGTGAATAATAAGTGATCAATAACAAATAAGTTTAAAACCCTAGACAAAGGAAAAATCAGATTCGAGCATTTGCACAGTCATTGGCACCTAGAAGAGATCTTAGAACCCTCTCCCTAGCCCAAGCGCCCATGTCCATCTTTGTTTACAAGTTCCGAATTAATACTAAGCATTTCTCGACAATCTGCCATCTTGTCCATCAATCATTCTAGTTCATATCTATTCCGGGATAAGCATGAATCGATAAGTCTTTTATATCTCCTATTTTCTTACAAAGTTGCATCATTAGAGTACTTAATATTTGTATTTTATTGTATTGTATCATATTAGTGACTTTGAAATATAATTTAATTATATTTTTATTAAATCAAAATTAACCACTTTTTTGTCTCCTTCATGGGAGTTTTCATTAATTTAAGAATCAATTTCATAATTTTAGAAATTCGTGTACCTTCATGCATTGATTCTATAAATTTCCAGGATTCATTAGGATTTTCTTGGTTTCCAACATGTGCGGTAGAAATTCATCTTGCATACTTCACAAAATGATCGATTCATTGCTTCTTGCACTTCCCGTTGAAATGTAAAAATGTTGTCTATTTTTGCATGTCTACCTATAGGCACCTTTTTGTACCGTTCATGATAATTCATAGATTTTGTGCCATGAATTCTATTTTTAGTTGAATCTTCTAAATGTTGTAGTTAGTATCATTCAATATCTATGACTTATCCATGCTAAAATGGTTAGAACTCATTTTGAAAGAAACTTTCAAACTTAAATTCAAGATGAATCCTATATTTTTACAAAAATATATATCCAAATATTATTAGATACTTTCGATAGAAAATAGGGTTTAGATGAATTTAAGGAATCAATTTAAAATGCAAAATAAATTTTCCTTGTCATTTTTAAACGATAATCCAAGGTGGCACAAAATATTTGAGGTAGCATGCTTTTAATTTGCCTCCTACATTCTAAGGTGCAAGAAAGGTGAATAAATGATTTTATAAACATCTTCATAAAAATTAAATCAAATTTCCCTTTGGAAAATAACAATATATTTTTAGATGATAATATAACCCCCAAATAATTTGCAAGGAGATCCTAAAAATAGAAGTGTTATTAAAAGACTAGCTTCTATTTATTAGATATCCATCAATTTATTAAGTCGTGAACATGATCATTTATAATTTCTCTTTTAAGGTTTATACATAATGTTTTTACTATATATAATTAAAGATTCACATTTTCAAAGAGGGTGGATGGGTTTTAAACCTATGGCCTAAAATTTCTTATAAAAATTCATTTGTCAACTTCTCTATACGTGCGCACGCGCACACCACTCACACGTGCGCACGTGCACGCGCACACACACACATAAAAGGTGGTAAACTGAAATAAAAACTACATATTACAACTATGCCCACAAATTTGCTAAGGTGGAGTGGTCAATAATATCCACGACCAAGTGTAATGCCCATACAACTTGCCAACTCATCATACAATCCACGTATGCCATCCAAGCATGGTTGAACTCAACTCCCAAGCACATGCCACACACCACACATATAAACAAATGTTATTAAAAACCTTCATTAATGGGAAGAGTTATTAATAATTCCAAGACAAATGCTAACATAATATGCATGGAGTGAGTTAAGAAGAAAACCACGTGAATGTATAAGCGGTCGAGCTAAAGCAAATGCCAAGTCCATTAAATGCCACATGGACCACCCAAGAAAATAACAATTTGAGTTATCAATTCAACTCATGCTCCAAGCGCATGGCATTAAACAACCTCCAAACACTAACACACATTTATCAAGACCGACTTATGCATCATACCTCTAATGTTATTCTCATGCCACATATAACTAGTTGGTTTCTATTTTTAGAAGTTATGTTGATCGTAGAGATATATCCACACATAATTTAGGATTATTACATTTACAATTGTGATTTATTGTAAATATTTTAATTAACAATATAACTATCCTAGCCTTTTTATTGATTGATATTCATGGATCAAGAGATGTAAAAATGTTCCTTCTTCACGAGTAAAGAAAAGCGACGATGGAGGGACAACGGTGTTGTTTCTATTGTCTTGGTTATAGAATGTCTGCGTTTTAGACCTATCATGGCTATGAAAGGGCTGATTTTTGATTTAAATTGGACGGTTGAAAAGTCGCAAGCAGAGAAAGCTCTCACGCTGGGATCCACACCTTTAGCCTGGAATAAGATTCTTCAAAACCCCACTAGAAATGTGGGTCTGCATTCTCCAGAAAAGGTGCAATTCACGTGGGAGAAGGACAAGGAAGGGGTTACCTGTCTCAAGGTGCCAGATGGTTGCTTGCATAGGGGATTTGGACAAATCAAATGTTTCCTAGTTGGTAAGTTTGTTGGCTCCAAACCTAACATTGATGTTATTAGAAAATGGGCTTTTAGAAGTGGAAACCAAAAGGGATCTGAGCATTACCATTATGTCAAGGGGTTTTTTTGGAAAAATTTAATCAACATAGTCTGATTTGGAATTGGTGCTTCAGGAGGCCGGTGGTGCCAGGTAATATGGGCCTTTTCTTTAAAAGATGGTATCCTGGGTTTGATCCGAACATCGAGAATATAAACACCATTCCAGTCTGGTGTAGACTCCCAGGATTACCTCTCCAATTTTGGGATGATGAGATCCTGTTAAATATTACTAAATCCCTTGGTGCTCTGATTGGGCTTGATGGACCTACGAGAAACAGATCTAGACTAGCTTTTGCTAGATTTTGTATTTCTTCCAAAATGGAGCAGGAGTTACCGGAGCATATTATTTTGTAATCTAAGTATGGCATTTGGCATCAAAAGATTGAATATGAAACCTTTCATTTACAATGTAATAAATGCCATCGTATAGGGCATTTCACTAGAAAATTCCCCAATAAGGAGATCTCCCAAGAGGATTCAAAAAGCAAGAATGAAAAACTTGAAGGAGATCCAACTCAGGAACAAGAAGCTAGGATGATAGAAGCGGAACCTGATCATAGCCAAAGGGAAGAAAAATCACTCAACCATCCTGAGTGGAACTATAAGAAGAAAGGAAAAAAGGGGTTCAGAACTCCAATCAGAAAACCTCAGTCTCAGTAGGAAGCTCGGCACCCAAAATCCAACAACAAACTTCCTTCACTAGGAGTACCCACAACCACCAAAGAAGATTTAGATATGCAAAACCCAGTAAAGGTGGTTTTGGAGGTTGACGAGCAAAAGGGAACAATAAAAGTAAATATTCTCTCTAAAGAGCTAGCTCAGTTTGTGGAAACTCAGAATGAAACTAAAGTAGCTGAGATAGATCAACCGAATCCTTTGTTCATCATTAACGAAATTTTGGATGAGGAAAAAGAAAACATGGAACCAAAAGATTCAATACAGAAAAGTTCTCCATGTAAACCTAAAAGTGAGAACCCCATATCCAACATCAAATCAGCAAATTTACAACCTGTCAATAAGCATGGAGAGAAAGAGGAGGGGGAAGTAACGCCACTCAAAGAAAACATTCTCTATGAGGAAGGCCTGGAAGCTAAATTCTGGATTTACAGAGGTCATTTCTAAGAAAAAGAAGAGAATGAAAGGATTTGAAAAGATCCCATATTCACTCTATCATGAAAAAGAAGAAAATTGACAACTGGGAAACTTCAACATCCAGAACCACTAGATCATCTACTAGAAGAATAGTAGACTTTGGAAGCAACTCTAAAAGAGGAAGACCCTCAAAAATGCTCTCAGATCCAAGAGAACAGAGGAAGACATTGCAAATGGCACTCAACGACAATTGAACCATCAGGCAATCCCAACACCTAAATATTATAAATGAAGATCATCTCATGGAACATCAGAGGGCTGAATGGAAACTCCAAACAAAGAATAATCAAGGAGTTACGAGAGTCTAGTAGGCCTAGCATTTTTCTTCTGCAGGAAACTAAGATGAATGCTAAGGTTCTTGAAATTAGTAAAAATAAATTAGGAAAACTCCAACATGGTTGCGGTGGATTCTCAGGGTGCTTCAGAGGGCTTAGCTACATTTTGGGATAAAAGATAGTATACTGGTATGATTCTTGCTGAAACCAATAACCATCTTGCTATTAATTTTCATGCTATTGAGAATAATTGTGACTGGATCCTTTCTAATATCTATGCCCCTAATACGGTTATTGGGAGGTGAAAACTTTGGACTGATCTTAAGATTTTTAGAAGTCAACATAATACTACCAACTTGGCTTATTATGGGAGACTTCAATTCTCCCCTAAACCCTAGAGAAAAACAAGGAGGAAACTTAAGTTTTTCCATAGGTATGGATGAATTTGCTGATTTTGTTGTTGACCTTAATCTCATGGATGTGGATCTTCATGGCAATCAATTCACCTGGACTAACAAAAGGTTGGGGAAAGACTTAATTCAAGTAAGACTGGATAGAGCTCTTTTCTCTGCTAGTTGGATTCTTAGTCAGGACTTCCATCTCACCTCTCTTCCCAGAATTGGGTCGGACCACAATCCGATTGCTTTAAAACTCTTCAATTGGACTAAGCCCACCAGGAGTTCCTTAAAATTTGAAAATATGTGGATGGAACATGTTGATATCCATGACAGGATTAAGGAATGGTGGATTTGGGATGGTGAGGGCACTGCTCAGTTTAGGCTTATTCAGAAACTTAAAAATGTCAAAAAATAGGTTAAAATCTAGAACAAAGAGGTTTTTGGGAATGTGTTTGAACAAAAAAAGGAATTAAAGCAAAAGCTCCAAGATTTGGAAATCAAGATGAATTCAAAGGGGAGATCTCTTGAAGATCAATTAGTGGAAAATAATATTCTTTCAGAGCTGCATATGGTATGTAGCAGAGAAGAATCCCTTTGGAGACTTAAATCCAGGGCTATTTGGCTGAAAGAAGGAGATAGAAATACAAAATTCTTCCATATGACCACCCTGAAGCATAGAGCCTGCAATAGGATAATGGAAGTTCTAAAGGAAATGGCACTGTTATAAAAGACCCAAGGAGCATCAAAGAGGAAGCTCTAAAATTTTATGAAAAATTGCTTGATGAGAAAAATACCATTAATGATGAGGCAGTCTCTTTCATGTTGGAGGCTATCCCCCAAGACAAAATTGAAGAGCAGAGATTTAAAGACATCACTAAAGTTGTCACAGTAGAAGAACTTCAAAAATTTGTGTTTACTCTTGAAGGGGATAAGGCACCGGGCCCGGATGGTTTCTCTGTCAACTTTTTTTAGAAGTTTTGGGAAATATGTTCGGATGATCTTCTCGGGCGATGAATGAATTCTATAGAACTGGGGATATTTTGAAAGAGCTGAACAACACCCACATTGTGCTTGCTCCAAAAAAATGGATGCTAATGATTTCAAAGACTTCCACCCATTAGTCCTGAATGTTATTTATAGAATTTTTACCAAGATCATTGCTACTAGACTCCAATTTATTATGAATGATTTAATATCAAAACAGCAGAGTGGTTTCATTAAAGGTAGGATTATTCAGGATGGAGTGATTATGGTCCATGAGACTATTCACTCTATGGATAATAATAAAAAAGCAAACATGGTCCTTAAACTTGATATGAATAAAGCCTTTGATAAAGTATCCACGATCTCAACTCGCACAAGTTGAACTTTGATGGGGCTTCCAAGGGTAATCACGGGATTGTTGCGGGGAGGAGTGATTCGAGATCATGAGGAAGTCGATTGCTTTGCCTATCTTTGGTAAAATGGGGATTCAAACTAACCATTATGAAGCCTTGGCTGCTCTATGGGGGCTTAGAATTGTTGGACACATAACATTCGAATATTATTCGGAAGGAGACTCACTAAATATTATTAATCATCTAAATCAATCTTCACCTCCAAGCTGGAATATCAAGGATTTCATCATGGAATCTATAAGCATTTGTCAAACCTTCAAAAATATCCAAATTAAGCACACATACTGAGAAGGAAATAAGGTTGCTTGATGAATTGGCCAATTATGGCATAAATAATAATTTAATTATTTGGAATAATGTTAATCACATCCCTGAGAAGGTACAAAGTAGCATTCAAGCGGAAATTTATGGGCACTCAAGTATGGAGTAAGGATAATGATTATTTGGAGTGGGATTTAGAGGAGCTAAAAGATCACCCATGCGGGAAATATCAAATAACCTATGGCCACATTTACTCTCATCACTCCCAACATGTGTGCGGGATTCTTAATATTCGGGGACAGTGAAAGAAAATTGCATTTCATACAACACTTTTAAATAAGGGTTTGAGGGAAAGAATTACAAGCATTTGAGAGAGGAAAAATGGGAGGAGCCCCATGCGGAGTTGAACCCCAGGTGATGCACGGAATGGAAGAGCAACAAGGAGCTGTGGAACCTCCTTAAGCAGGGTGGAATTACAAATTTCATTGATCGTATTCAAGGGCACGATCAGAGCATTTCAATCCAATTCACTATGGATTGGAAGGATCGAAAAGTGGAGTATGGAGGGCATAAAATACCCATTAATGAAGAACTTATTGCGAAGCTACTGGCCTAGAGATGGAAGGCCTCCATTTCTTCAGCAAGAGGATTGACAAAAAGGCTGAGGAGAAGAAGTTTGCTGCTAATAACGAGGAGTTTATTTTTATTCTGCGGGTTTGTAGGTAAGTTCTATTCCATCGCCCGATGATGAAATCACCCGTATGATGGTCTGGTACATATCTTTGGAAGGGAGATATGTCACTGTCCCTACTAAACACCTGATATTCCTTAACCATTTCCATAGGAAAATCACTATTTGCTTCCCGCATTATCTTTTGAATTCCCTCGAACACTCCATCTTGGAGTTTCAGAAACATACACGTGCTACCCCTCTGCATCAAGGACTTATTTTCTTATTGCACAAGCTCTGTGTCACTAAATACCCTAGTCTCCCATCCTCCCCCACGGTTCCTCTCTTTCCCACCACCACTACCCCCACCCCCATTCCTTCCACCACGACCCCCACCCCCATCCCTTCCACCACGTCCAAGCCTAAAACTAGAAACTAGAAGAAGCTCAAATTGGACATTACTGTTTTGGGTAGAGTCCTTCACAAATGATAAGGAAATGGAAGTTGTCCAAAACCTCTTTGCACATCGATGTCTGAGGCCATGAATAGGCCTTACAAAAAGAAGGGAATAACACTCCCAAAGGCTAGAAGCCTTTGAGAATGAAATGATGAAACCGAAAGAAGAATTGCAGTATTTGGCCAAGAAAAAAGGCAAAAGGAAGATGGAAGATGATATTGAGATGGACAATAAGCAAGTGGAGGACATCTATAAAAGCTTAAATCCTTGGACAATCGGATGGGAAGAGCAAAGGATCGCCATGACCACAACATGGCAATTTTTAATGCTATCAGTGATTTTCTTGAACAACATGTTCGTAGCATCTCTGTGCTTAGTGGGATCCCAGACACTTTGTGGGGAATGAGACAAGGAGAGCAGTCAAACCATGGCAAAGCTGGATGCTAAGGACCCCACACACATGACAACGGTGGCTCTCTTTACCTCACTACAAACCATTAAAGCCAGAATTACCAGAGCTGCTAAGAAGTAAAGGAGGTTTTGTTGCTGGAGATGCTAATCTTCATCAATCATTTTTACTGCTTTTTTTTTCTTTTTGTTGGCTACATGGTTGCTGGCCTTTCGCCGCACTATTTTGCCTTTATGTTGTAACTTTTTGGTTACGGTTGGCTTTAACACCTATTCTGGATGGTGATCCTTTTTTTGTGGAACCTATTAATGTTGTATCTGGCTTTTAGGCCCTCTATGTAAACAGGGTATAGTCCCTTCAAAACTATTTACCATTAATAAAAAAATATTAATTATAAATTATATTTTATTATTAAAATTTTGAACCCACTTTATTTAACTAACATAAATATTTTCCCTCACCCTTAGGGTTTAACCTAACCCATTTATGGTTTTAATTTCATATATATATTCATGTTATGAGGGTTTACTCTATTTTTATTCATATATATATTTATAAACATGTCTTCTTTATTTCATGGGTCCCCCTATATAACGATTGATTCTTGATGATCATATGGATGGATTTTTACTAGAATTGAACTCGACCATAGGGATTAATTATGCATGCAACCCATGCCTACTCGGGTTATGTGGAAAATTATAATGACCCTTTTAAGTGGAATCGGAGATGATGATAATAATCATCATCAAATCGATAACAATTGCTTTCATTACAATCAATTAAAAATGGTAACACGGATAAACAGAGACATCTCACAAATCTACTTCTTTGTGCGATGGTTAATGCCATAACACACATACTTACAATAACAAAAATTCCTCTAATAGATTCATTCTAAGTGGGGATTTACTGCAACATGATACGGACCGAGAAAATATCGTCATTTCCCACTCGTACAAATTGAGAACATGAAATTACGAGCGGTTTGTAGTATTTTTCGATGAGGAAACCCCCACTTTTGGATGTGTCGTTTTCAAATATTTGTCATTTTCAAAAAGGTTCCCATATTTATTCTTCTCTATATGTTTTGGGTTTCGAAGGAATAATCATCTTCTTATAGATTACGCTTCCATATGAATTGGTAAATGGATTTCCCTTCCACACTCTCTACATCACATGGTTAATGAGAATTTTTTTGATGATTCATTTCTCACTTGATAATTCTAGTGAGTGTCTATATATTTTTTTGCTTAGTGTTTAGATTCTCCATTCAATGGAAAAAACTAGTGCTACAAACAATATTGCACACCTCTTCCCAACTAGATGATAAAATACAAGTGGGCTGGATCCAATCAGGTGAATAATTCAAGTTTCTTTCTATCCATTTCACTTTCCAATCCAACCCTTCATATTTGTGGACTTATGTTTTTCGGCGAGTTTGAGAAGAATGTTGAATATTAGGTTTCCAAACCCTTGTCTCTAGCAAGACAATTTCATTTTCTCTAAAGTTGTAGTTATCATGCATGTCTCATTATTCTTAGGTGTGCCCTTTCAAATTTTGTATATGCAAAATTGGAGAAATATATGAAAGAATTCCTTTGGCCCAAAGAATTTTTGGTCTTGGGCTCCTTGACATTGACACTCAAGGTCATGGTTTATGTGCCAAATGAGTTTTTCGTGCTCTTAAAAGTGATAAATCTTGGAAATTTCGTAGGAATTGCATTACTCTTAGTAGACCCATGGGAAATGGAGTCTTGAAAGGCGAAGCCAAAAAATGGCCCATTTTATAAAATATTTGACATTCTTTTTCCTTGCATACATAAAGTGGATCTAAGTGTAATTTTTGAACTTATGGTTTATTTAGAATAAAATAGAGAGTATATATCATGGTTATTTCTTTAGAATTCATTTTATCTCTTTCTTTGTTAAATCTAATGATTATAGGGAAATATGTCAATTTGTGCATATGTAGTTCATAATTTTCTATAATTGTTGAATAATGGATTTTGAGCACTAAGCACCAGCTACTAGCCTTGGAGGATCTTCAAATGTCTCATATCATCTCCAGAGATTATTATTTTAGCACTACATTAGCTCCATGGTTCCTTTACTAACTCTGAAATGTTTAACAATTTTATTAGTGGCTCCTTAGTACAAGTTTGGGGAAAAGTGAAAAAAATTATCAAGAATATACCTTAACCCATATCTGATTACATATTCAATTTTCTCTCAAAAAACTATGCATGTTCATAAAAATCATCTTGATTCGAGTTCATATGCAAAATTTATAGTCGTTTTAGCTTAGCTTTAGAGTCTAACATGTTTTCTTTAGATTCTAACAAGTTTTCTTCAAAGTCTAATAATTTTTCTTGAGTCTAATACTTTTACTTCAGATTCTACCTTTTTCTTGAAGTCTACCTTTTTGGCTTGAGTCTATCAATGTAGCTTCGGAGTTGGATGTTAGAGTTTGAAAGGCAACAAACCAATGGGTAATATCTATTTTTCTACCTTGCAAAACAATTAAGGCTTGAAAAAAAAAGATATCATGCAACAAGAATTTTTGCAACTCCTTGCATATCAACTCCTCATCTTGATTTGTTGACATTTGCTGTAAAAAGTCATTAAATAAGAATTAACCATAATTTATATAAAAAATTAAAATGTTACAAATTAAAACATGTTACATATACCATCAATATGGAAATTATAATAAGTTTCGTGGAAAATCGTATCATATTATTTCAGAGTGACTTTGGTTGTAACAAGGGCACAATATTGAAAAGGAAGGCTTGTCGATCGATGAATATCGGCGGGATCAACACTGAATTTGAATGTACGTCCATCTGGAAAATTCACAGTGAATTTTCTATCTTGTGTATTGAATGACGAGAGGAGGTAGTTATAAATGTCAATATCTGTCTTGAAATGTGACATGTTAACAGTCCTGCGAACCTGGCCGATACTCATTCCTTATAACCTTCATTCATTTGCAAGACTACATGAATGTGTGGGCACATTAAGTTCTTGTATTGAATCTTGGGTAGGGTGATGGCCTAGTGAGATTGAGCTTCTATGATGTGACTGTAGTTAAGAACTTAGAAGCCCCTAACCACGTGAGAATTGAAACCTGAAGGTTGAAACAGTTGAATGAATCGAGACCTATAGGCACTGCCGCATTGGGATAACGAGACTTGTGAGCACTGTAGGTATTTGGTTGTTCAATGTTTTGTTTGTTGTCACACTAGGAGTTATGAGACCTATAAGCACTGGGAGAATGGAGAAAAAAGTTGTGTAAAGTGTGAAAATGAGGGCCGGATGGGGTATTTATAGGGAAATATTAGGGTTATGGTATCATGAGCCATGAAAACTAAGTCCTAGAGACACATGGCAACAATATTTGGTGTTGCATGTTAACGAGAGTTAATTGCCGCATGAAAACAAGTTTTTGGTCACCTGACAACAAAGTTTGGTGTCGCACATAAAAAAGCTTTGTTGTCACATGATAAAAATGCTTGGTATCACACGACAATAATTTTTACTGTCACATGATAAAAAAATTTATGTTGCATAACATCAAGTTTTTATTGTCACATGACAACAATTTTTTTGTTGTGCGCGAAAACAATCCTTCTCGTGTGAGTGCGAATTTTTATTTTTTTTTGTCATGTGACAAAAATCTTTGTTGTCGTGTGAAAACAAAACTTGTTGTCATGGGACACCAAGATTTGTTGTCATGCAAAAACAAATACTTGTTGTCGTGAAAAACAAACATTTTTGTTGTCTAAAAAAAAAATTGGAACAACCTTTAGAAACTACCAGAAAATATTTCATTTTGAAAACTTGAAAAATTCACCTTTCCCACAAAATTGGGTCCGGTATATTCGCCATTGATATTCTAGCTCCTATTTCCTAGAGGATTCTTTAAATGAACCACTGATATTTGTATTCTATTGTGGTATATAATATTAGTGAATCTGAAATCTGATTTAATTATATTTTTATTAAATCATTTGGTGAATGCGCTCTTAGAAATTCTTTCCTGGAATCCCCAAAGCCCTCATGGCTAAGAACAAGTCCTCACTTCCTAAGCACCATATGGACGAAACATGCTTGAACCCTATCTTGGATGATGTTGTTTTCCAAGCTGAATTTAATGACCACTATCGACACCCTCAAGTTGATGCCTCCATATTCCAACAAATTTTTGCTTTCAAAACTGTACTCCACCTAACTTTGACAACTCTAGCATTTACATTGTCTCAACGGACCAAAACTTCACTTCATGTTTTCCTTGTTCTTCCATAGTTACCCATGTTACTGCAACTTCTTATACACCCATTATAGCACTTGATAGAACTATTGTAGATTATATGTTTGGTCTTGCTTGTGACAATGTAGATAAAAATATCACATCTAATGTTGAAAATTTACATATGCTTGATGTTATTTCTATGAGTAGTCAAGATGAATGAAAATTTGTATCTCCTACTCTTCCTACTTCTGAAATTATTTCTACTAAATGTAACGATAAATACGATATTAGTACTCCTAGAACTTTTTATATGCTAAGGATAGTCTTGATGAAATAGTTGTATTTGAAAATGTCTACTAGTAATGTTGGTTATGTTTTTGATCACTAACATGTTAGCAATGATCTTCTACTCCTCTTCCATCTACTGAATGTGATTTTAGTACTCCTCTTTCATCTCTTTCTAAAGTTATTTCACATGATGATTCTACTCCTACTAGTACACCTCTTATCATTTCTTTTGATTCTACTTCTACAATTTCCATCGATATTTCATGTTCTTCTCCTCCTCTTCCACCTCTTTCTTATTATTCTACAGATGTTATTCATGTTGATTCTAGTATTCCTACTAGTACACCTCTTATCATTTCTCCTAATTATACTTCTAACATTTTTGTTGATATTCCATGTTCCTCTCCTCCTCTTCCACCTCTTTCTTATTCTTCTTCTCTAGATGTTATTCATGATGATTATACCATTCCTACTAGTACACCTCTTTTTTTTTTTTTTCAGCATCTACATCTAGTGTTCTCATAAAGCCTTCATGTTCTTCTCCTCCTTCCACATCCACTTCTTCTTCTCACATTCCCATGATCACTCAAATTGAAAACTTCAACCTCTCAATGTGCCTCTCACTTCTTCTACCATCCCCTCACATGATATTCTATCTCTCATGCATGTTGTTGGTAATTTACAAGCTCAAGTTCATACTCTCACTCTTGAAAGAAAATCCTACTATGCTTCCATTGATAATAATTCTTTGCATGGCAATCCAATACTTAAAAAAATTCACAATTCCACTTTCCCTAAGGATTTCATCATGCCTACATTTACATGTTTTGATGGCACTAACAACCCCTATTTTCATCTCAAGCATTATCGTTCAATAGTGGTTTCTTACTCTAATGACCACTTTCCCTTAAAGCTTTTCGTCATAGTCTTGTTAATCATACTCTTTAATGGTAGGTAGAATCATTTTCCTTATGGATCTATTATCTCTTCTTGTGATATGGAGGATATGTTTTTCTTAGGCGCTTTATGGTTAAGAATGGTCCTAGAGTCACATATGATCTTTTACCTACTTTGCATCAAGGACATAAAGAACCCATTATAGATTACATTTTATGCTTTAATTCTTGCATGCATAAGCTATTATTTGATCCCATTGATTTAGAAAAGCAATTTATCTTTTTTCGTGGCTTGATTCCTGCATTGAAAGAAAAATTATTATATGATACATGTGAATATTTTACGATTTTGTGCTATAAAGTTATAGATATAGAACAATATTTAATTGTTGCACATATTATATCACCTCATTCTACTTCTACTAATTCCACTATTTCTTTGTCTATTACTTCTTCTCCTCTTCCATCCATTAAACCTCCGCCAAGGTCACCATCTCCTCCTTCACGTAAGCATCTTCCTTCACCTCCACTGCATAGGCTTACACCTAAGTCTTCTCTAGCTCCTTCTTGTGAACTATTACACTTTCCATATGGTGCTAAGCCTCTTGATGTCTTGCATACTTTTCTTGATAAGTGCCTCATCCACTTTCCTTCTAATCAACATAATCCTTCTCATTGCTTGAATCGCCAAAGTAATATCCATTATTGCAATTTTCACCGCATCAATGGCCACTGTGATAATGATTGTTGTGCTCTACATGATAAATTACAACAATTAGAAGACAAAGGTGTCATTTCCTTTGGCTCTCGCTCTCGTGAGTGGTCTCTTTCTCCCATTCCATATAAGTGTGCTTCCACAACTATTCACTTGTCTCCTCCACCCACTTCATTATCCATCCACACCTTCATTTAGCTCATCCGTTGATACATCATCTCACCCTCCTCACGGTACAAATTCATCCCATTGGCTTCCTAAGGCGTAAGCATCTATGCTTCCTACCACTACACCTCCACGATTAGCACCATTTTATGTGGCATTCATTCAGTTCTTACACTCATGCTTTTGCTACTTCACATGCATCCACCACCCCTCGTAGACCTCTCCATCTTTAGTAGGTGATCTCCATATGATCACCTCATTACTTGATGATGCCTTTGGTGTTCTTAAGGTTTTACATGGTATTGAGGGATCTGTTACTCAAAAATGAACCTTATTCTCACTGGGGAATCACTCTTCTTTCCCCCTCTTTTTCATCAATCATCACACACTATTTTTTTGGAATTGAGGGTAAATTGAGGGTTTTGAAAGGACCCACATCCTTGTACAATTGAGGATTTCTTTAGAGGATCCACAACCTAGTTCAATGAAGGGGACCACTATTAGGAACCCAATTGAAGAAATCATGAAACCATAGTGAAGATGCAACCACCATCGACAATGACCGCAACAATCGGGACAACTATTAGGATAGCCACTAGCGTCGGTGGCGAGAGGAGTAGCCACCAAGGTTAGTAGCAAGCGTAGTAACCACCGGTGTCGGCAAAGTGAGAGGAGCATCAATAGTGAGCAAAGTACCCACCAATGTCGGCATCGAGAGGAGAAGGAGCCACCAGTGTCGACAACGAGAGGAGAAGCCACTAGCATCAGCAGCAAGGAGTAACCACCAATGTCAGCACGAGCAGAGATGTCGCCTCTAGCGGCGAAACCACCTCAGAGGAGGATTGTGCCTCGAGGGGATTTGAACATGGGTGGGCAAGCACACAACCATGTGACTTGACCATACCACTCCCACCCCATCGGCCGGTCATCACACACTATTATTAACATGCACTTATATATTTTCATCGACACCTATCGTCATATCATTACTCTACTCTCTTATACTATCTCGCATCACATTACCGGTTATACTACTTTATCACACTACATCATATACATACATTTTTATTATGATACCACTATACTACTCATCTTCAATTCACTACTTGCCTATTATTTTCACATTATCATATGTTTGCGATATTCAACAATAAGGAAAATCATACAACATATAGCAAAGACAAAATACAAGTGACACACATCACATTATATACCAAAGTGAGTGTACAACACGTATGAGATCCAATATATATATATATATATATATATATATATTGTCAAAATCATAATTAAAAAAATACAATCACTAGGGGAAAAACCCCCTCTTGTATCACTACATCCATATACATCATATGTCATCCTCACTATCACTATATCCAATCATGGGAGCTCTAGAACTAGATGCTTCATTGCTCAATCTACATTGTTGGTCACAACCTTTATATCTCTCTAGCTATCTCTTGTAGTGTCACTACCTCGAGATAACTGCTCCACGAATCGGCCCTATAGCTCCACATATCTCGCAAATACATCCTAAGCTAGGGCTCCTCCTCCTACAACCTGTCTATCCCTCTTTGTCTCCACATGAACCTCATCACGTTTTCTCAACAACATTGTACATGTGTTTGCTTCTATAGCCACGGGCTCAAACAAATAGGCATGCTTTCCCACAATTGCATCCACTCACTCTAGCATACTACCTCCCACAGGCACCTCAAGTGGCACATTTTGCGTCAATGTGCATATCGACGAAATCAACAATCAATGACCAATAGGCATCACCTATAAACATTAGTTACTACACACATTTTAAAATATACAACAATCAAACAAAAATTAACCAACATCTACAAATAATACTTAGGCTCTGCTAGTGTTACTATTGGGCCATCCCCATCGAGGGCGGTGTGCCTGCTCCTCTAATCCTCGAATCGTTGGTCCACTAGCCACATATACCACTACTGAAAAAGAGCAACACTAATCGATCTATTTACCACCACTTGTTATGGGCTTGCGTACACCCTGCATCATCAACTCCGTATAGGATTTATGGACACATCTGCCTCATCGGCCTAGGATGCACTAGTTTTGCTCCTATTGGACTAGGCCTTGCAACTTCCTACCTTGGTTCTCTAGTATCTCTCAAAGATACATATGGATTTGGCGCACATCCTAAGCTATGAAAAAAATTGTATCAATATTATCTCCCTTGGAATAACTCACCACTATGGGAATCGGTCCTCCAACCATATTGATGCATTGAATGTACTTGAATCTCTACTCCATCCTCCAACCAACGACCATAGTCTTTATATGGCCTCCATATGATGTCCCCTAGACCAATCTAATCGAGCATCGACCTATAGGTAGTCGTGTCCATCCTCCTACTACGGGTGCCAACCCACCTCACTACAAAATCTTGAATCTCTCCTAATTGGCACATGGCCCACCGAGTGGCCTCAATATCACAATATGCTCATAGGCCCATACATGTAATAAAGTGGTGGCTCCTAGTCCACCCCCATGATCCTCTTATGTGAATCTATACAAATATTTGTACAAGTGGGCCAACATACATCGCTCGGGTATATCTCATCCCATCCTCCTCTATATGGAGACAAATATCATGCATCTTATACAATATACCCACTCCACCACCCTCTACTGCCACCGATGACACTAGAATCATTGCGATGAACTTCCACAACCACGGAACACTAGATCTCAATATAACATCTAGACTAATATGGGTCTCTGTACTCGTACTCGCGTCCCAAGAAAATACTACTTCGTTAACCTCATCTCGCCTCTAGGCATCCAATATGGTCATCACTGCACTCTCTTTCCTACAATGATGACAATCATAATATTTAATACACATCCTCTATAGTCACTTTGTCATCTCACCAGTAGGTAACCAAAATGTACATGTATTGACACACCATCTCTCACATAGTGCAGTCAACATAGGCATATTATGGGGAATCTCCCCCAATCTAGCTATGTGCCGCATGCCGACATGGTATATTATATCCCACTCAAGATCGTGAGAACCCAAAGGTAAGAAAAGTGCTCAAATGATGACCATGCGGAACTCTCTCGAATGTATACCCCTATGTAACACAACAAAACAACAAAATTCCTCTATTATCATCTCATATATACTGCAAAATAACTCATCATAGGACACAATTATTCAAAATTTACGTATTTTGCATAACATGCCACAAACCCTGCTATGGGTTGTCATTTCAGAATAGGTCACGGGTGCCCCAAAATAGGGCACTAGTGCCCGGAACTCGGTGCTTAGTGTCCCCAAGGACGAAAATGCCCCAGCCACTCCCGCTTTAGGTCGAAACGTATAAAAATACCATAATGTAATTTTTTCAAAAATTGGCAAAAACAAGCACATTTCACACAATTTTGTAAAAATACGCCTACATACAAACTCATCGGTCATCTGTGAAGCCACGACCACCGCTACTCTCTTGAATCTTGTCAAACTCATTTCCCTAACACGCGCGCATCCTCACATCTCAGAGCTCTAATTTTCACTCGAACACGGTACAAATGAATTAACTATTCACTTTTCACTATTATTATATATAACAGTTTTCAATTTTCTATATATTATAGTTACTCTTTCCAATCATTTTTCCAACTAATACAAAACACACGGTTTAACTCATATCTTGAGCCTCGCTACTCCATTTTCTTCCCGTTTGCGCCATTCGGATCAAAATTTCTTCTAGCACCGTACTATACACATTGCATAATGTTATATGTTAGGAAATAATTAATTTAGTGTCCACTTATAGATTCATATTAGTTTTTAAGCGATTTATAATCACGTAGGTATATTGGTGAGTAAGTTATAACAACTCACAAATATAGGAAATTGGTGAGATATTTAGTTAAGGAAGCTTCCTAAATTCTAGGGATGTAAAAGCCTACATATATGGGATTGTTTATATTGTGTAATCATCCAAATAAGAAGAAGAATGATTATTTTTATGTAAAAATTGAGTGTTGCTCTTCATCTGGTATCAGATTGATCTTAGCCCTTTTCCTCTTATGGGAGTTTGAGTGTAGTCAGGGGCAATTATGTTGTTTTCTATTGCCCGGGTAATGAGAGAAATCTTATATATATGTGTATTTAATATTATATCAATATTCATTTGATATTTAATAAAAAGCGTCCAAGGTGCTAATGGTGTTATTATCAATGAATTCGGTTAAATTAGATTAAGTGCAGATCTTTTTCTAGTATATCTGATCTTTAAAGAGTGGCACAGAAGAATTTAGAGGAGAAAGGCATTCTTACATGTCGAAGACTCCAATCCGCATTTCTGATTTGAGATTGGAATGTAGACAAGTGATTCTCCAAGGGAAAAATACTGTCTAAATTTCACTACTTATGACTCACATTTGATGTCTTTTGTCGCTGGCTATATATATTGACGACTTCATCTTATGAGAAAGGCTTTGTAATAACTGCTCAAAATATATCCTATGATTAATTTCTGAGTATCCACCATTTCACAGTAAGGTTAGTGTCTGCCCACTCTGAATGAATTTTTTTGTCGGCCGCATTGGAGTGTGGGTTTATTTTGCATTGGGCATCCAATGAACTTGCATTTGAATTCTTGGTAGATGTCTCAGAGCTCACTGTTCACAGTTTACACCTCAACTCGACTCCTGATCTTATTTATTCCTCTCACTAGCTCAACTTGCAATTCCGGCCTCTTCATTGGGTCATTTTTTATGTCAGGATTGTCTTTTCAATAGATATTACTGGTTTCCATCAAATTTTCTATCCACGTCATTTCACAATCTACCAGAACCATGTGCCATTCAGCCCCACAAGAGCAAACTCATTATTTCTGTAAGTCGATTATGTTTTTAATGTTAAAGTAAGTTGTGAGTATATACATTTTTAGTCTATGGTGGTTTTTCTTTAGGAGTCGATCTTATTATCTCGAGTTGTGTTATTTCTCCATAAGAGTACTTTTTTATATCAAATGTATGTCACTCAATACTGTCGTTATATTGTTTATACATGTTATATGGTCAATATAAAAACAAAAAAAGTCATTAGTCATTGTCAATAGAGTTTTTATTTCTTGTCGTTAATGTCATGTATCAATATCAACAATGAGAATCTTTTCAATTAATGTAGTTACTATGTCTTTCGTATGTTTTTTTGTCAATGTCAAATTTTATTATCAATTTGTTTTCAAGTTTTTGGGTCCATTGTCAAAAAGTCAATAGTCAAAATAATGTAAAAATAAAGAAAATTGCATTATGGATGTATTTTCGGTGTTACCCGACGTCCTAACAACCATTGATCCTCAAAATCTAAATTCGTTGAGTTAACAATGTCAAGCAAAGGACAGAGAGAAATGGATGTTGGAGGTCAATCAACGACCTCTCGTCATTCGCCAATGATGGAGCCGCACAAAGGTTTGATCACATGTGTGTTTACAGCTTTACTTTTCGGTTTTAACTCGTGTACTATCCACCTTGTTTTCATAGTTTTAGTTTCGGTATGCTTCAGTTTGTAGTGTTCATGTTTGAATAAGTGAAAATTTCACATTGATGGGGGAACATGATCTAGTGTTCCATTTCTAGTTTTTAGTTTGTATTGTGTGAGCATAGTTTCCTATGTTATTCCTTGCAGTTGAAATGTGATGACGGCTGAAAATAGTACTTAGCACATCATGATGTGGTTGTAGGTAAACCACTTGAAAACCTTCATTTTTTGGTTTGTGGTACTCTAATTCACTCTTATCTTTACTTTTGGTTCAATGCTCATCTTGTCACCCTCAACCTTTAGCCAAAATGGGGTAATACATTCAAATCACCTTATGATCCCTCTTAGGTTACAATATAATCAATTGATACTCTTATCACATCACTATTACAATCTTTTTCTTTGATTCTATTTAAGAACAAGAACAAAATCACTCTATATTTAACACTCAAATACTTTCTATTACTTTAAATATATTCCCCAAATGACCTAATCTAGGGAAAAGTACAAAAACCTCTCTGTGAGTAATATACTAAATACACAATCTCAAAAGAAATCTTCTATCATTCGAATCAAATCAATCAATTGGTACAACAAGCATACTTTACTATCTCTCCCAGATGACCTAACTTGGGAGCTACATCACAATTACTATCACTCCCGAGATGACCTGAATTGGGAGACATTTCACATTACTATCAGGTCCCAGATGACCTAAATTTGGAGTCACTTTACATTTCTATCGCTTTGGATGACCTAACATGAAAGTCATCAAGAATTATACAAATCGGGACACTGTGGAAGTGGGGGAAATGAGACGTCATTGCCTTTCCTATACTGCTCCTATATGGGTTCTTCAATATGGAACAATACAGAACAACACAAAAATAAATTTGGTCTTTATCCATCTACAATGGTTGGACCTTTTGTGGATTCAAACATAGATGGAGATTAAAACTAAACCTCACTCCACAATACTCTTCCTTTGGCGGAAGGATGTTTAAATCCTCCCATTTATAAACAAAATCGGGTCGGGAATTGATCAATCCCTACCTCTTCAATATCCATTGGCAACAATCACAATCTCCAAAATTTGAAAATCATCTCAATGTTTCTCCAAGCGCTCCTTACATGCTCTGTTATCTCTTTTTCGCCACATGGGTCAACACATTCACCTATGGTTCGCCACGCTACAAGTTCTTACATTCTATGTGTACTTTTGATTTTGGCTTCTCCGGACCTCTCACGGTATGTGTTACTTCCTTTACACTACTTGAATTTTAGTCAAATAACATAACGGGGCAAATGTTGACACAAAATCTACCGAACCATGTGTCATTCAAATTTCCACAAGAGCAAACTCATTATTTCTGTAAGTCGATTATGTTTTTAGTGTTGAAATAAGTTGTGAGTATATACATTTTTAGTCTATGGTGGTTTTTATTTAGGATTCAATCTTATTATCTTGAGTTGTGTTATTTCTCCATAAGAGTACTTTTTTATATCAAATGTATATCACTCAATATTGTCGTTATATTGTTTATACATGTTATATGGTCAATATAAAAACAAAAAAATCATTAGTCATTGTCAATAGAGTTTTTATCTCTTTTCGTTAATGTCATGTATCAATATCAATAATGAGAATCTTTTCAGTTAATGTAGTTATTATGTCTTTCGTATGTTTTTTTGTCAATGTCAAATCCCATTATCAATTTTTTTCAAGTTTTTGGGTCCATTGTCAAAAAGTCAATAGTCAAAATAATGTAAACATAAAGAAAATTGCATTATGGATGCATTTTCGGTGTTACTTGACGTCTTAACAACCATTGATCCTCAAAATTTAAATTCGTTGAATTAAGAATGCCAACCAGAGGACAGAGGAAAATGGTTGTTGGAGGTAAATCAACGACCTCTCGTCATTCACCAACGATGGGGCCACACAAAGGTTTGATGACATGTGTGTTTACAGTTTACTTTCAGTTTTCACTGTGTACTTTCCACCTTATTTTCAGAGTTCTAGTTTCAGTATGCTTTAGTTTGTAGTGTTCATGTTTGAATAAGTGGAAATTTCACATTGATGGGGGAACATGATCTAATATTCCATTTCTAGTTTTTAGTTTGTATTGTGTGAGCATATTTTCCTATGTCATTCCCTGTGGTGAAATGTGATGAGGGTAGAAAATAGTACTTGGCACGTCATGATGTGGTTGTAGGTAAACCACTTGAAAACCTTCATTTTTTGGTTTGTGATACTCCAATTGAAAACCACCATTTTCGGTTCGTTGTTAATCGCTTGAAAATCATACAATGGGTTTGTGGTCATTCTACAGTAAAAACACCTAATCATGAAAACATGTGCAAGTACAAAGGAAAGTTTCCCCATGTTCGCACTAAGGGGGAAATGTTAGAAAATAATTAATTTAGTGCTCACTTATGGATTCATATTATTTTGTAAGTGATTTATAATCACGTAGGTATATTGGTGAGTGAGTTATAACAAATCACAAATATAGGAAATTGGTGAGATATTTAGTTGAGGAAGTTTCCTAAATTCTAGGGATGTAAAATCCTACATATATGGGCTTGTTTATGTTGTGTAATCATCCAAATAAGAAGAAGAATGATTATTGTTCTATAAAAATATGAGCGTTTCTCTTCATTATATTCAAATCTAGCATAGGTACTCACCCATCTACACACATTATTACAAAATCTTCTATATTATCTCTAATTCACTCTTATCTTTACTTTTGGCTCAATGCTCGTCTCTTCACCCCTTAATCTTTAGCCGAAAGGGGGAATAAATTTTGGATCACCTTATGATCCCTCTTATATTACAATATAATCAATTGATACTCTTATCACATCACTATTACAATCTTTTTCTATGATTCTATTCAAGAACAAGAACAAAATCACTCTATATTCAACACTCAAATACTTTCTATTATTTCAAATCTATTCCCCAAATGACCTAATATGGGGGCAAAGTACAAAAACCTCTCCATGAGTAATTTAATAAATACACAATCTCAAAAGAAATCTTCTATCATTCAAATCAAATCAATCAATTGGTACAACAAGCATACTTTACTATCTCTCCCAGATGACCTAACTTGGGAGCTACATCACAATTACTATCACTCCCAGATGACCTAACTTGGGAGTCATTTAACATACTATCAGTCCTAGATGACCTAACTTGGGAGTCACTTTACTTTTCTATCACTTCCAGATGACCTAACATGAAATTCATCAAGAATTATACAAATCGTGACACCTGTGGGAGTGGGGAAAAAGAGATGTCATTGCCTTTCCTAAACTGCTCCTATATAGGTTCTTCAATATGGAACAATACGGAATAACACATAAATAAATTTGGTCTCTATCCATCTACAATGGTTGGAACTTTTGGGGATGCAGACATAGATGAAGATTAAAACTAGACCTCTCTCCCCAATACTCTTCTTTTCTTTCGGCGTGCAGGACATTTAAATCCTCCCATTTATAAACAAAATCGGGTCAGGAATTGATCAATACCTACCTCTTCAATCTCCATTGGCAACAATCACAATCTCCAAAATTTGAAAATCATCTCAATGTTTCTCCAAGTGCTCCTTACAACGTTCTGTTATCTCTTTTTACGCCACATGGGTCGACACGTTGATCCATGGTTCGCCACGCCACAAGCTCTTACATTCTATGTGTACTTTTACAATTCGCTTCTCCAGACCTCTCACATGTATGTTACATTACTTCCTTTACACAACTTGAATTTTAGTCAAATAACATAAAGGGGGAAAATGTAGACACCAAATCATGCACATACTACAATTTTACTATACCGCTAAGTATGTTGTTATATGCATGGATCTTAAGTAAGAAAAGTATTCACTAGTGACACACTCTCTAGTCCATCCACTTGCTTTGATTGTTTCAAGTGTAATTCTCTCCCACATATGTCATTTCTATACCCATTTCTGGTCAGGTCACAGAGATCCCCGTCTCTTATTCTTTTCACAATTTTTTCATTTATCCTAGAGACCAGCGCCCATTCTAGACACTAGCACCCAGGCACTTCTGTCTATTTTGGGAGCTTCTATCCTCTTTGTTAGTATTACGTATTTTGATATTTTTGGTTGGCCATTTTATTTTCTTATCCTTATCCCAAGTTCATAGTCGGCATGTCGTATCATTAGTGTTGAAATTCAAACAAGAGATCCATATATATACACATCATACACTCTATTATTTTGACAGACAATTCCAAAGGGGAATCTAATCTACATACTATCACTACCACCAAAGGGACTACATTTTTGGGCTACATACTCTACATACACTACATAAGAAGGGGAAGTTTTGAATTCCATCTCACACATTTGCATTTTATCTAGCCATAGCCCACTATATTGGCATCATTTGCATGAGGGAAACCTAGGACACTATTTCACACACAAGCACAAAGAACTACATGGAGTCTAAAATGTAGTGCAACGCTTGGACATAAGCTCACCCTTCGGGTGACCACCGGTCAGATCTAACTTCACATATTGCATATTTCATTTTAAAATTAATGTATTTGTAAGCTTGTGCAAGTAGATAGGGTTTGTTTTGCATTACAGTACCCTTGGCAATCAAAGTGAAATAACAAGTGATCAACAACGAATAAGTGTAAAACCCTAGTGACATGGAAAAATCGATTCCGAGCATTTGCACATTATTGGCGCCTAGAAGAGATCTTAGCGCCCTCTCCTAGCCCAGTGACCATGTCCATCTTTGTCTACAAGTTCTATAATTAAAACAAACCATTTCGAACACTCGCCATCCTATCCATCATTCATTCTAGTTCATATCTTTCCAGGATAAGCATGAATCATATAAGTCTTTTATATCTCCTATTTTCTTACAAATTTGCATCATTAGAGTACTTAATATTTGTTTTCTATTCTATTGTATCATATCAGTGACTTTGAAATATAATTTAATTCTATTTTTATTAAATCAAAACTAACCACTTTTTCATCTCCCTTCATGGGAGTTTTCATTAATTCAAGAATCAATTTCATAATTTTAGAAATTCGTGTACCTTCATGCATTGATTCTATAAATTTCCGGCTTCGTTAGAATTTTCTTGGTTTCCAACATGTGTAGTAGAAATTCATCTTTTACACTTCACAAAATGATCAACATTGCTTCTTGCACTTTCTCTGTTGAAAAGTAAAAATATTGTCTATTTTCGCATGTCTACCTATATGCACCTTTTCTACATTCATGATAATTCATAGCTTTTTGCCTTGAATTCTATTTTCATTGAATCTTCTAGATGTTGTAGTTAGTACCGTTCAACATCTGTGACTTATCCATACTAAAATGATTAGAACTCATTTTGAACGAAACTTTCAAACTCAAATTCAAGAAGAATCCTAGATTTTTACAAAAATATATATCCAAATATTATTCTATACTTTCGATAAAAAAAAAATAGGGTTAAGATGAATTTAAGGAATCAATTTAAAATGCAAAATAAATTTTCCTTGTCATTTTAAAACGATAATCCAAGGTGGCACAAAAATTTGAGGTATTATTCTTCCTAGCATGCTTTTAATTCGCCTCCTACATTCCTAAGGTGCAAGAAAGGTGAATTAATGATTTTATAAACATCTTCATAAAAAATTAAATCCAATTTCCTTTGCACAATAACAATATATTTTTAGATGATACTATAACCCCCAAATAATTTGCAAGGAGATTCTAAAAATAGAATGGTTATTAAAAAAATTATAGACTAGCTTCTATTTATTAGATATCCATCAATTTATTAAGCCGTGAACACGATAATTTATAATTTCTCTTTTAAGGTTTATACATAATGTTTTTACTATATATGCTTAAAAATTCACATTTACAAAGAGGGTGGATGGGTTTTAAACCCCGGCCTAAAAGTTCTTATAAAAATTCATTCGGCAACTTCTCTATGCGTGCGCCGCAAAGCACACATATATAAGGTGGTAAACTTAAATAAAAACTACATATTACAACTATGCCCACAAATTTGCTAAGGTGGAGTGGTCAATAATATCCACGGCCAAGTGTAATGCCCATACAACTTGCCAACTCACCATACAACCCACGTATGCCATCCAAGCATGGTTGAACTCAACTCCCAAGCACATGCCACACACCACACATATAAACAAATGTTATTAAAAACCTTCATTAATGGGAAGAGTTATTAATAATTCCAAGATAAAGGCTAACATAATATGCATGGAGTGAGTTTTGGAGGAAACCACGTGAATGTATAAGTGGTCATTAAATGCCAAACCACCCAAGCAAATGCCAAATCAATTAAATGCCACATGGACCACCCAAGAAAATGACAATTTGAGTAACCAATTCAACTCATGCTCCAATTATTTAACTAACATAAATATATTTCCCTCACTTTGGGGTTTAACCTAACCCATTTATGCTTTTAATTTCATATATATTTTCATGTTATGAGGGTTTACTCTATTTTTATTCATATATATCTCCATAGGCATGTGTTCTTTATCTCATGGGTCCCCCCATATAAAGATTGATTCTTCAATGATCTTATGGATGGATTTTTTACTAGAATTGAACTCGACCATAGGGATGAATTATGCACGCAACCCATGCCTACTCGGGTTATGTGGAAAACTATAATGGCCCTTTTAAGTGAAATCGAGATGATGATCTAATAATAATCATCATCATTGTTGGTAGAAATTACTTTCATTACGACCAATTAAGAATGGCAACACGGATAAAAAAATACATCTCACAAATCTGCTTCTCTCGCGCCATCGTGATGTCATAGCACATATACTTACACTAACATGAAATTCCTCTAACATATCCATTCTAAGTGGGGTTTTCGCGGCATGAGATGGACCAGAAAATATCATCATTTCCCACTCGCACAAATTGAGAACGTGAAATTCTAAGCAGCTTTGTAGTGTTGTCCGATGAGGACAAACCCCACTTTTGGAGATGTCATTTTCAAATATTTTCATTTTAAAAAAGGTTCCCATCTCTATTCTTCTCTATATGTTTTGGGTTTCAAGGGAATAATCATCTTCTTATAGATTACACTTCCATAGGCATTGGTAAATGGATTTCCCTTCCACACTCTCTACATCACATGGTTAATGAGTATTTTGTCGATGATTCATTTCTCACTCGATAATTCTAGTGATTTTCTATATATGTTTTGCTTAGTGTTTAGATTCTCCATTCAATGGAAAAAAACTAGTGCTACAAACAATATTGCACACCTCTTCCCAACTAGATGATAAAATATAAGTGGAATGGATCCAATCTGTGAATAATTCAAGTTTCTTTCTATCCCTTTCACTTTCCAATCCAACCCTTCATATTTGTGGACTTACGTTTTTCGACATGTTGAGAAGAATGTTGAATTCTAGGTTTCCAAACCCTTGTCTCTAACAAGACAATTTCATTTTTTCTCTAAATTTGTAGTTATCATGCATGTATATTACTCTTCTAGGTGTGCCCTTTCAAATGTTGTATATGCAAACTTGGAGAAATATATGCAAGAATTCCTTTGGTCCAAGGAATTTTGTGGTCTTGGGCTCCTTAACATTGACACTCAAGGTCATGGTTTACGTGCCAAATGAGTTTTTCGCATGCTCTTAAAAGTGATAAATACTAGAAAGTTCTTAGGAATTGTGTTACTCTTAGTAGACCCATGGGAAATGGAGCCTTGAAAGGTGGTGAGCCAAAAATGGCCCATTTTATACAAGATTTGACATTCTTTTTCCTTGCATACATAAAGTGGATCTAAGTGTAATTTATGAACTTATGGTTTATTTAGAATAAAATAGAGAGTATATATCATGGTTATTTCTTTAGAATTCATTTTTATCTTTTTGTTAGCTATTTCTAATGATTATTGGGAAAAATATGTCAATTTGTGCATATGTAGTTCATAATTTTCTATAATTGTTGAATAAGGGATTTTGAGCACTAAGCACCAACTATAACCAGCCTTGGAGGATCTTCAAAATCTCTCATATCATCTCCAAAGATTATTATTTCAGCACTACATTAGCTCCATGGTTCCTTTACTAGCTCTAGAAATGTTCAACAGTTTTATTAGTGGCTCCTTAGTACAAGTTTGGGGAAAAGTGAAAACAATCATCAAGAATATACCTTAACCCAAATCTGATTACATATTCAATTTTCTCTCGAAAAATTATGTAAGTTCAAAAAATCATCTTGATTCGAGTTCATATGCAAAAGCTATAGTCATTTTAGCTTAGCTTTAGAGTCTAACATGTTTGCTTCAAAGTTTAACAAGTTTTCTTCTGAGCTAATAATTTTTCTTCGATTCTAATACTTTTGCTTTAAAGTCTACATTTTTCTTTAGAGTCTACCTTTTTAGCTTAGGAGTCTATCAATGTAGCTTCGGAGTTGATGTTAGAGTTTTGGGGATGAATACTAGAGTTATAGAGGAGATCATAACTCCAAGGGTGGTTTGAGAAGCATTGTTATCTATTTTTGGAAGTCATTCTAAAAATAGATATTTCCTTAAGTGTTTTATTATTTGTAAAATAAAGAAGAATCAATATTCATTTTGATTCTACACAATAAAATACTAGAGTCATATTGTTAGTTATAATTATATAATCTCTCTCTGTAGACACAAAATCATGCACTTTGGGTAATCATTTAGTCCCAATCTCATACTACTATTCATATGGTTCTTGAGTGAAAAGAGTACTAATCAACCCATGTCTTTGGTCATCCTTCTTTTCTTGTTGTTGCTACTTTCGATCTTGCACCCATACTTTCCCAATATGTACTTTCATACTACATTTTCCCTATTTCCGATTGGGGCGCACAAGATTAGGACTAGGGTGCCCTGCACCTAGGTCCCCTCTAAGAACCTTGATCCTCTTTGCATTTTAATCTCATTTTTGGGAACTTTCTAGCCATTTGAGCTTATTATATTTTTAGTGGTCGGTCTTTTCGGGGTTAATTATGAAATTAAAGTAAGAGAACCATATAAATATAAAGTTATGTGACCATAATGAAGGACCAAACACTAAGCACTAGCTATCTCCACCTAAGGTTGCATCCATCAAAGGCATCTATAACTACATTTGCATCCATCTAACTCCATCACAAGGCACACAAGGCTAGTTCATTTACATCACACTTCATAGGAGGGGATTCTATTGTTTCCATGCACACATTTATTACATTCTACATCTAGTTACTTACTCATTACTTCACAAAGTGTGATTGACACAAGAGCAACCTAGGGCGTTATTACACACACACACACACCTAAAAATACATTGGGTATGAGATGTAGTGCAACACTTAGTGATAAATCCATCAATTTGGTAGCTGAGGATAATCTGACCCTTCATATGCATCTTTATTTTTAGGGTTTTGATGCTTTGTCTCTAGGGGTTTTGTAGGTGATTCTTCATTGTGAGTCTACATCAACATTGGTGACCATACAACGACATTCACGTGGTAGGTAGAAAGAGAACATAGGTAGACATCTTGTGACACCTTAGAGGAGGTTTTAGAGCATTTACGTAGACTAGGAAGCCAAGATATAGACCAGGGCACCCACGGGCACCCCTATCCCTCTCCAAGCACCCCAATCCATTCGAATGGGAATAGCTCGATCTACAATTTTTTAGGCTCATGTGTGAAGGTTTCCTCCTCCTGTTCATTTGGTATCCACTACAACACAGTCCCAAGGCATCTTCAAATCAACTAAGGCCTTCTTAACCCTCTTTACACATTAGGGTTTCACATTTCATTGCTTAGATTTCTTGGGTATTATTTCAGTATTTTATTACTTCATTTATTCAGTTATTTTATTGCTCCTATAACATTAGATTACACTAGAATATTCACATTTTAGTTAATCATTTATTGTGAACCCGACATTCGATTCCTCCTTGTTGCTTTGTTTCTTCCTCATCATGAGTATCTCAATCAATGAATTTTTGCTTTCCAACCCTGACTTAAGGCATTGGGTCTATCATATTCTTGCTACTACTCGCATTCAAGTTGATATGCATCCTAATATGTTTATCAATCATTTGTTGATGCATTTTCTCAACATGTCACCTTCCCATCTAATCCTCATGCTGATCTTTCTATTTTTGACAATGATCCACCCTTGCATATCATGATTCACATATATAATGTGGGTATCAAACGTGTACTTTAATTGACAATGGATCTGAACTCAACCTATGTCCTATGTCATTCCTTGAAAATTTAGGTCTTTCCACTATTACTGTTAGTCCATCTCTTTTCTCGGATGTGCCTATGATGGCTATGTTTGTCTATGTTTAGGTTCCATTACTCTACCTATCACCGTAGGGCCAAAAATATTAACATGGTTTTACTTTTTATTAAACTCCTTGTTTCATAAAAATGTTTACTTGGTCATCCATGGCTTCATGCCATGCATGCAGTCTTCATTGTGCATCTACCATACATCACTATGTCAAATTTCTACATGAGGGTGTCAATATATTGTTCTTCGTGACCATCATCCATACCAATATTGTGACCATGATCCCAACACTACACTTCCTATTCCAAGGTCTGATACTACTGAGGAACCACAACCCATTGATGAGCTACCACATTTACCACCACTTGAGGGTGCCATTTTCATGATAGAATCTTTGCACTGATGGCTACATGTATACCTCCCCTACTACTTCCACTACTATGGCTGTTTTATCGGGGGCTTGTCTCTACATCGGAACGTCACTTTAGCTCCTCTGCCTCCTCATGTGTCACCTCCATCACTCCGACCTCCTTTCACGTGCACACTTTTCATGAATGATTCTTATTGGGAACACATTCCATTCAATCCTACTTGTGATGACATTGTATGTACACATGAGGGCTTGAATCACCTAGGGTTTTCTTTTGAGGATCTCTACCCTCCACCACACGCTTCTCATCTTTATCATGGGTTTTTTCATATCACCGCCCCTTCATTATTGCCATGTCCTATGTGTCTTTCACCTCACAATATTTATTGCACGTGATCCTCACTCCTCACCACTTACTCTAGGACAATGCATTAGATTTACTTTTACTTACTTGGTTTTGGAATCTTTGACTTGTGAAAGGAGAGGGGTTTTCTTTCTTACTTTCATTGTGCTTATCATGGCTTGATAACATTGGATTATGGTTTTGAAAAAGAAGTACTTTAGACCCTGATCATATAGACATCTCATTCCCCATGCCTTTTGGTCGTGTCTTCATATGCAATAGTTCCTTTCTTGGCTATACACAAAATATCACTTGATGGTATGCACATGGTTCTCCCTTGCCACCCTTTACTGATGAGGAATATGCCATGGGTATGTATAATTTATGCCTCAATGGTTTATTACGTGATCAACCCAACACTATTTCTTACCAAGTCTCTAATGCTTACCCATTTGACTTTGACCCTGATACTAATGACCTTCTAGATGACATTACATGATTATCTTATTCATCATTCACACACTTGGGGGCACGACATCTATATTCCCCCTCACATCATGTGACATCTTATTCTCTCATCACTTTTTCCACATACTTATATATACATCTTAGCATACACATCTACTTCGACCATTACCCGATGACACACTCTTGTGCTTCGGTTCACACTCGACTGTTGAGGGAATCCTATACACATGAACCTCATACAATACATGGTAGACAATACACACTACACACTATGTACTACACATCCTACACATCTACTCATACATGGTGCACTCATTACTCCTGATGGTACACACTTTTGCTTTCGGTTCACACTTAAGCTGAGGGTATCCTATACACACCACCTCATCACTACATGGTAGACACTACATGCTACTACACACTATGCACTACACATACTACACATCCTTCACATCTCCTCCTATGCACTTAAGTCATGGTCATATCATTATCCGATGACACATCTACATCATCACTTCTACTTGCATCATTTAGTGATATACGCTATAGGATACATCACATTTCTCACTTCTTCCTAGCATCATTTAGTGATATACGCTTTAGGATAAATCATAACTTATTTTATCATCTTGTTTCATATACACTTTATGATACATCATCACACATTTTCATACCTTCATCTATATGTCACATATCATCACTACACACTCATCACAACATGTTACACACAACACATAGTTCAAACCATTTCCCGATGATGCACTCTCATTTACGGTTCATTCTTGACTACTGAGGGGGCATAAAAAAAAACGTCACTTCATACACTTCCATTCACTCATGGGGGGGGGACGCGCACTCCTATCATCTCACTCGATTCCATTCCATCCATCCACAACATACTACATTTTATGGTTGCATTTACTCTTTCTTGCACTTATTTTTACATGTACGCTTTATTACACATGCTAGATAGATAGATATATTGTATGTCATTATCATTATCATATACACATGCATTTTCACTTGATTTCTAGTTGTGATCATAGACCATATAGGGATACTAGACACAACATGGATGCTTGACTACTAGTACCACAACAGTCCTTGGGGGCATCCAAATTTGTACACTACATGTGTTATTGTTTCATTTTTGTTCATATCACACTACTTTCTTGGTTCATACATGCTTTGACATACATTTTATCTTTCTAACATGCTAACAGGTGCTTCATGTGCAACATTTTTATGCATGGATACTTGTTCCATACTTGTTTGTTACATTGTATGTATTTTTTCTTGTTTGTGGGATTTTATTGTTGTCTTGTGTGCACACTTATTTTTTTTCTGCCACTACAGGCTTGAGTGTCTTGCGACACAATGAGTGGTGTCCCATGTTTACAACCCGCTTTGTGTAGCCTACATTGTCTTCTTAGGTGTTTACATTATTTTCTTATGTTTTAGCTTACACATTCTCTATTTGGCTTACACTTGTTTTCTACATGCATGTTTGTACTAACACTTGTTTTCTAGCTACCTTGTTTTTTGTGCCTTGGTTTTACCAAGCACATTCCCTTCCCCACTACAGAGGGCACAATTTCGATTCATCATCGGTCCTCTTTTGGGTTGCATTCTCCTATCCGTGATGTCGCATGCGGCCCCAAAGAGGGGGGTATAATTTGGGTTTACACATGTACTCATGCAGTTCAATTTTTGTCCATGAAACAATGGATTACACAACGAGTGAGTTTAGAACAATATATAGAAATCCATACACAATGGATTTTACAAGGTAGATTATCCTTAGCATTTTGGGGAGTAGTTACAGTTAGAGGATAAACCAGACCTTCCTTTCTATACTACTTTGGATAGTGGCATCAGATCACCCAAAAAACCAGACAGTAAAGATCTCTTCATTCTCGGGAAGAAGTTATAGGTTGGAGGATAAATCAAACTTTCCTCCCTACACTTCTTTGGCTAGTGGCGTGAGATCGCCCAAAAACTCACACTTCATCAACATTTACAAGATCCTTTCTACACCCTTTTTCTCATCACAGATCAGGTGCACATGTTACTTTTTCATTTTCATACTTTCCTTACACACTTTTTACATATATACATGCATTTTTACACATTATACATACGTATTTGACTACTTGATCATCTTCTCTTTTAGAGTCCGGTTGTATGGGAAACAAGCATTCAACATCACACACATAATAGGTACATCACACACACAATACTAACCATGCAGGTACACCACACACATTGGCATATACACACATGTTTCTACCCTAGGTTCACTTTCATCACCTTTTACACTTTTGCATCTTTAGTCTCCACGCTCCATCTTTTTATCACTCCACACTTTGTCTAGTCCTTCAACACATTTTCTACATCACTCTACATGGATATCAAGTATACATCTCTATCTACTTTATGTTACCAAGATTTCCTCACCAACATAAAGTGGGGGAAAATGTAGACACAAAATCACGCACTTTGGGTAATTATTTAGTCTCGGTCTCATACTACTATTCATATGGTTCTTGAGTGAAAAGAGTACAATTAATATGTCTTTGGCCATCTTGCTTTGCTTGCTTTATTGCTACTTTCGATCTTGCACCCATATTTCCCATCTATACTTTCATACCACATTTTTCCTATTTTAACATTTGGGGCACCCCAGGGATTGGGCACCCTAGGCACCCCAACCCCTTGCAGCCTTTGATCCTCTTTGCACTTTCATCTCACTTTTTGGGAACTTTCTAGCCATTTGAGCTTCTTATATTTTTGTGGCCAACCTTTTTGGGGTTAATTACAAAATTAAAGAAAGAGAACTATATAAATATAAAGTTATGTGACCATAATGAAGGACCAAGCACTAAGCACTAGCTATCTCCACCTAAGGTTGTATCCATCAAAGAAATATATAGCTACATTTGCATCCATCTAGCTCCATCACAAGGCACACAAGGTTGGTTCATCTATATCACACTTCATAGAGGGGAGTCTATTGTTTCCATGCACACATTTATTACATTCTACATCTAGTTACTTTCTCGCTACTTCACAAAGTGTGATTGGCACAAGAGCAACCTAGGGCACAATTACACACACACACACACACACACACACACACACACACACACACACACACACACACACACACACACACACACACACACACCTAGAACTACATTGGGTCTGAGATGTAGTGTAATACTTAGTGATAAGTCCATCAATTTGGCAACTGAGGACAATTTGATCCCTTTATATGCATCTTTATTTTTAGGGTTTTGATGCTTTGTTTGGGGTTTTGCAGGTGATTCTTCATTGTAGGTCTACAACGACATTGGCGACTATATAACAACATTCACAAGGAAGGAAGCAAACATAGGTGAACATCTTGTGACACCTTAGAGGAGGTTTTAGAGCATTTACAGACCAGACCAGGGTTCCCACGGGTGCCCTTATCCCTCTCTAGGCACCCCAATCTAGTCAGATAGCTCATATCTAAATTTCTTAGGCTCATGTGTGAAGTTTTCCTCCTCCTATTCATACGGTCTCCACTGTGCAACACATTCTCAGGCATCTTTGAATCAGATAAGGCCTTCTTAACCCTCTTTACACATTAGGGTTTCACATTTCATTGCTTAGATTTCTTGGGTATTATTTTAATTCTTTATTACTTTATTTATTCAATTATTTTACTACTCCTATAACATTATATTACACTAGAATATTCACATTTTAGTTAATCACTCTCCATATTTTGTGGAGATTGATGCTTTTAGATAAATGAAAACTTAGTTGATAAAGATGTATGCCTTAAAATAAGGAGTTAGTTGGAAGCATGAAATTACAAATACAACCTCCCATGCCAAAGAATGTAATCTCCATTTTTTTAATCAATTCATCTTGAGGTTCCATTCCATTCATTTGTAGATAGTCTTGTTTAAAATCCTCTTCGAGGAATGAGCCGGCCACTCATTCCAAGAAAGATGGGTTTGTATGTTATGTTTATTTTCCATTATGTAATTATATTTTTGTTTTATTTTCTCCGTACTATGTAAGTATTCATTTGTTGTATAGTTTGTTGTAAACTTGTAGGTGTTTTATGTGTTTATCCTTTCTTTCCAATTCAACAATTTTCATTCCTTACAAGTTTTATTTCCTTTCTATGATGTGTGATTTAAATTTCCTGCAATGTGTGTTTAAATTTCATGCGAAGTGTGGTTTCCTTGCATATAAGAGTGCTTTAATTTCATTCAAGTGTGTCATTTAATTTCTATAAAAGTGTGCTTCTAATTCCCACAAAGTGTTCATTTTATTCATGCAAGTGTGGATTTTGGGTAGTGGGAACCGTTGCCAAATATTTCTTTCTCTTATTGCATATTGCCATGGGCACTAGCCATGGATTGACATTCTTTAATGAAGAGGATTGATGATCCTCATCAAAATGTTTAAATTTTCAATTTCATTTGCTCACATAGTTTCAAGTTAGAATTGTGGGCACCTTTGTGGCCAAAAGAGTTTAGAAATCTTGGGAGTTGAAACAACACTTGATTTGGGATGGAGATATCTTTATAACATGGATCTTATCAAATCACACTACCTATAGTGGTATCTTATTCTTTCTTACTATAATGTGCCTTTTTCCTTGGTCCCATAGATCAAAAGCATCATACTATTTAGAAGAGGCATCAAATTCATTTGATTTATTTTGTAAGACCTCCATGTATTGGATTCCTTGGCCTACTCTAAGAGATAAATTTCAGTTACAAGCCAACAATCAATAGTCTACAATATAAGTACAAAGTGCCATACCAAATGATCATCTTCATAAATTTTCTCCCATCAGATGATGATTGGAAGTGGCCTATTGAGACTTCTTTTCCACTAAAACAAACCACAGTTATGGTGTTGATTCATATCTCCCCATATTTATAGGTGGGGCCTCTCAACGCCCATTTGAAAGTAACTTCCACTATATATGTGTGGAAAAGGAGGTTTCCGTAAGTATGGGAAACCATTATTGGTCCCAAGAAAATCCCATTTCCTTTAGTGTATCCTCCATTGGGAATTTCCAATTGTCTCAAGCTTGGTCCACTTAAAAGTATATCATTTGGTTTATTCTTGTTGCCATCACCTTGAGTCTATCAAACATATCTTTTGGTTCTACAAGTGCACTTAGTATGCTTAGTATTGGATTCACACCCTCATTGAACCATTCCATTTTCAAATGTTCACTTGGAAAATTGTGTTTTCTTTGGGTTATTATCCATGCTTCTTAAAAAAATTTGACACATTTTTATTTTAAATTTATTTCTCAACTATGGAAAGATAGAATGATGCTTGCTTCAATCATATCTCACTTGAAGACTCATTTTCTATTTCTTGTAGAGTTCATGCGACTTCCAATGCTAATTTTTAGATTCAATTGTAAGCGAAGAAGTCTTCTTGGAGGTGGCACACCTCCAACAACTATTAGAACTATTAGATCATTGGGGCAATGCAACTGGATCCACCTCACTACCATTCTCCCTCTCGGGGTCGTGGCTCTAGTCGTTTACAAGATCTCACTCATGCAACATATGCTTGACCGATCCCTATCAACAACACTTTCCATCTCCATATTATAGCTCACATGTCGATGGCGGTGATGGCATATGCCACACTAGGTGAGACTCTACTAGTAGGTGGAACCTTCGTAAGGAAACTCTCTTACTTAAAGTTGGCCATCTCTCTCAAACACCAAATTGGTAATGTTGATGATGAGAAAAAAAAATAAAAAAATGAAAGATGGAAACCAATACCGATTCTTACTAATGACCCACCTTCATTGATTGTGATTCATATTGTATAATGTTTCTTGAACTTTGTTATTTTATCTCTTTTGATTGAAAATCCTTATTTAATTTACTACACTAAATTTTTACTCTCACAACCTTAACTAATGTGACTTTTAAAATGTAATTTGTTCACTCACTCGATTGCTAGGTAATGACCCACATTTGTTGATTGTGACTCATATTGCATCAACTTTAACTTATGTGACTTTTAAAATGTTATATGTCCACTCACTTTGTTATGAATACGTTTTACTTTATATTAATACTAGCAAAAGCATCCATAGGTGCTTGTGAGAGGCCGATAGGCATATAAAAGAATTTATTAAAAGTATTACATTGTTAATAATTGTACTTAATATGTACTTTATTAAATCAAAATCAAAATTTAGTTTTATTGTAAATAAATAATAGTAGCTACTATGGATTGATTCATTCATTTGTGATAATGGATTTACATGTAGAAAAATAATTATTTATTTATAACAACATCATCCATGAGTGCTTGTGGTAGGCGAATAATTTTTTTAAAAAAATCTTCTGTAAAATAAATAATGCACAAAAAAGAACACACTTAATGATATAGATCATGAATGAATTTATAAAAATATGTTAATAATAATAGTAGTGTTCTTGACAATTTGGATTCTACAAAGCAAGATTATGTCATAAAAATGTATTTAAAGGTAGTTAATAATAAACAATGATTTGCTTGATTTTACAAAAATAAATATTTTTGAAGTATTAATGGAGAGTAAATACTGCTTTTAAATTCCTTGGATTTATATGTTTCCACATTTTCCATGCACCCGTAGTATGGCACTTGCAACTTCACAATATTAAAGAAATATAGTGTGATGCATGAATATACCTTTTTGTAGAGTTTCCAATTTGTCATATGTTGGTAAAATTTTAAGAGACAACAATCCACAAGAAATACATTTATTTTACAATATTTAAAGATTTTCTTGAACACCATTTTTAGCATATGATACAATCATAATGTATTCCAAGATCCCATATCTATTTAAAATTCCTTGGATCCTTCATTTGTATCTGTTTCAAGAACACCATTTTGTATAAATGAATTCTTTTAGGGTTCTTACCTAACACGATTCCACCTCATCACTACATGTTTTCATTAATTGTGTGGTGTTTTATGTAATTTCTTAGGTACAACAGTAGGTTGATGATATTTTTGGATCAATGTTGGGATGTTTGTCAAATTAGGTCTAAAATCAATCTGTCGATGCATAGATGACATGCATCTATCTATTTGTGATTAAGTAATCATAGTGTTTCATGTAGGATAATATGAGGAGGAGGATTGTGTATTATCATGATGAAATGAAAAGGAAAATAACTACCTTATTTGGTATTGCATATTTCCATGTGTGATATGTTCATCTATAGATCATGTCTTTTCGCAATGGTTCTTTGATATTCTTTAATAAGATTCAATGCTTTGTCATTAATCTCTCCCTCATAGATACCTTGTGGCGGTGCTCATGGTGGCATTAGGAACATGTGTTGTTACAAACGGAGATGATTGTGTTGTTTATTATTTCATCCTTTGATAGTGACCAAATTACTGACCACTTCCCCTCTTAGGAGAAAAATTTCTTTCAACATGACACATGTTTTAAATTTCTCAATCTTTATTATGTTGGTTAGATTTTATGCACAACATAAAACCTAGGCATTCATGAGATAAATCTCCCTCATTTAACGATGAGGCTCCCATGTAAGATGTTTATTAATTTAGTAAGGGTGAATCCTAATAACTATTTCTCAAGGGTTTTACTTTAATTACTATAACTAGTGAACCACAGTTGAGAAATTTGGCAACAAGTAAGCAGATGTGATTAGAATATTTCCAAAAATAGGAAGAAACATAACTAAGGAAAGAAGAAAGGAAGATGCACTGAATCAACCAATAGTTAACAGAGTTGGTCTCATCCACACAAATTAAATAAATATATAAATCATAAAATTCAATAGAACATGGGAAATAAATGACTTCTAACCTAGATTTGAGATAACACAAAGTTTATCTAAAACCTTGAATAGAAGTGATTAGTAAAACACCGTAGACACAAAGTTCTTCGAAAATCCACCTTTTATTCAATCCCAAGCCTTCGCATCAATCACACCAAGGGTTCCACCACAAATTCTGAAAACTCAAGAATGCTCAAATTACAAAAGCTCTTGCTAAACAAGTTCTGCTAAAACCAATTTTGATCTTTTAACCCGTAGAATCTTCCGCTATTTATAGTGCATAGAGGGCAATTACAAATAAGAAACTCTCAATGAATTTCCACATGTGGAATATATAGAAAATGAAATAGTTGGAAATCCTTCTCCTCGAATCCCTCTTTGCATGACATGCATGATTTACAACTGAAAATAGAACCTTCTATTATGCATGTTTGCCACCTATTTCCAAGTAATTGACTTCTTCCAATAACTTGAAGTAATGGCTTTTAACCAATCACTTAAGTTTTACAATTCAATTGATTACTCAATTACTTTGTTGGAGAAAATAAGAGAAAGAAGAAGAAAGAGGAGAAGAAATTAGAAGAAAGTTGCAACACTCTCAATCTTGTTCTTCTTCCATACTCTGCATGTTGATCCAACCTATATTGCACTTCCGCCTCATGAATGATTTGAATGATATCTCGCCTTGAATCTGAGATGCTTTTTCTCCTACATGTGGTTGACTCTTTGCCTTTGATTCTCACCAAACTAGATCTGGAAGCAGTTGACTATGATTTTTCTTGTGGGTGTTTCCTCTGACTTGTCTTCCCCTTTTATCTTTGAAGCTTTTGCATTTCTTCTCTAGTACATGCACCAATGAATTTTTTGCCATAAGCAATTCAGAGAAACTCATCACCCTTTTATTTTTAATTGCATAGGGGCAATTTTGAATTCTAGAAATCACTTCGGTGAAGACAAATATAAGTAAACTCAATAAAGACTTCAACTAGAAGATGAGAGTACATGCATAAGCTTCTAAAAGGATTTTGCATGTAATGAATTCCTCCTTATCTTTGGAGCAAAAAATTGCTAAAAATTGCTAAAAATAAATTACTTTTTCAACATGAAATTATGCCAAAGTGGTCGCATTTTTATTTGTGTGGATATTTGTGTGGAAACGTTAAATTTTAACCTGCCAAACAACTCTAATTTTCATACTTTTCACTTAAGTCATGGCATTAAAAATCAACCTGGAAGGCAGCTCCAAAAAGTGCAACTTGCATAAGTGAATTAGTTAAATTTTGTGTGAAAAACATGAGGGAAAGGAAACGTTAAAATTCAACTTGTCAAGAAGCTCCAATTTCCACACTTTTCACTTAAGTTATAACGTTAAAACCCAACCTTCTAGACAACTCAAATTTTCACATTCTTCACTTAAGTCATGGCGTTAAATCTCAACCTAGAAGGAAACTTCAAAAAGTGTGACTTGCACTTGGAATTGACTTCCCAAAACCACGACTTGCTTTATGAATTATGCTTTTAAAATTTGTGTGTTTTTTTATAAGGTAAATGCTTTTGACCAGAGCTATGAACCGGGGGGTTCTTGGGTCCCCTCCCTTTTACATTATGTATATAATATCAAAAAATGACAGGGTGGCTAAACAGGTAGCCATGAGAACATACCACCCTAAATACAAAAACCAGAGCCTAAAGAGGAAATAAGGTGATTGGATATGACATTTTGAAGCAATGTCACCCTAGGCCAAAAACCCAAAAAAATATGTAATATCTATAATAGCAGGCCTTACTGGTGTTAAACAGAAGCATCTACCATCTCAAGTTTGGGACTGAGGATTTCCTCCTCCACGGGAGCCACTTGATGAAGCCTGGTGCTTCTTTGCTAAGAACATGGGTTTCTCTTGGGACCTAAAGGAGCAGGGGAGTATCTTTGAAGCTCCAACTCACGAAGGAGAGCCATGAGCGAGGGAATTAGGCATATGGGGCTTGTCCAAATCCTCCGTGTCAAGCTATGAGATTGAAGCATCCTCCGTCGCTTTAGAGTTGCATTTCACATGGACTGCTACCGCGAACCTCCACATCACCTTATTTCTCCTCTGTAATTCTTGGACTAGTTCCTTGTCCACCCCTCTCGAACCCACACCATCTCCAACAAGCATGAAACAGAAGGCATGCAAAATCCCCAGACCGCTTCTTCCCCTTTCCCAAGTGGAGGGGAAGGATGAAATGACACATGATGAAAATTGCTTCTTTTTTATCTTCGCTAATCAACAATAGATGGGTCACAAAAAGAGACATGATTTCAACATTAACCCGAGGGCGCCCAAAGCTTTGTAGATAATCAATCTCGATAATGGCCTCAATAGCCCTACAATCTGAGGTGATTTGAAACTGAATTATTTTTTTCATCGGGTCAACGTGACAGTCCATAAAATCCATCTCTCGCTTTTATCTCTCTCAAATATAGACCAAGAAATGGGCCAAATTCCATCTTGAATTGGGAAGAAAAACCCGCAGTGATGATAGACAAATGAACAAAATGAAGCAAATGAGGGAAAGTGAAACAATTAAAATGAGGTCGCTCATGGTGCTTTGACGTTTGCCTTGCCACGTGAGAGGTGGCATCATTATCTAGAATGGTGGCCAGATCCGACCACTCACTACAATCATTGGTGAAAGGGAAAGGGGGATTTGAGATACACCAAAGTTGGTGAGAAAATCCACCGCTTTATTACCTTCTCGGTAAGTGTGTTGGATTTCCCATGATTCTAATTTGGATAACCAATGGATTACATTGGATATGAAGTAATCAAGTGTCCAATTTGGGGTATTACCTTTTTTAATGGCTTGAATGATGACCATTGAATCCCCTTCAATGAGGAGATGAGTTATGCCATTTTGCACTGCTAATTTGATACCAGAGAGAAGTGCTTGTGCTTCGGCTTGATTATAGGTTCCATTTGACAAGTGGAAGGAGCATGTGCAAATCAACTTACCTAACTCATTTCGAAGAAGAAACCCCGCCCCTGAAAAACCCGGGGTTCCTTTGGAGGCCTAAATTTGTGTGAAAATTGAGAGGAAGGATAAGCTTGTTGTTAGGCTATGGAAATAAATATCTTCACTGAGCATGCGTTACAAAGTTGTTGAATATACAACAACCGTCATCGAGCAAGGGGGAACCAACATCAGTTACCTAGGACCGACATCGATCGAGCAGGGGACCGACATCGGTTAGAGCAAGTAGGAACTAGCCGCAGTTAAGGCTAACTGGCGTCGGTTACTTGTGCGATGATGTTTTAATTAACTCTTGGGAATTAAATCTATCTTTAGCATTAAAGTAGATTTATTGGATGTAATCGCATGACAAAGTTCCCTAAGTTTATATACGCCTATATAAGCATGAAAGTTAGGGTTTAGAAGTAGAGTTAAGAGAAGGATTGAATTAGATCCTTGATTCTCCTAGATTGTGAGGATGAAGAAGAAGAAGAGAAAGAAAGAACAGTTACATGAAGACAAGTCTCCATGGGGAGAAGCTGAACAAAGGAAAGTGCAGGTACATTGTTGGTGAGAAGATGGCACTATATTTCCTTTGTATTGTTTAGTCTCATGTAATGGCTTGCATAGTATGCAAAGCACTTAGGGTTTCTTCTTGTTAGATCCACAGGTTGTTGTGAGATCTTGTTATTGCTCATTCTTGTAGATCCACATGTAGTGAGATCTTGTATTGCAGATCCATGTGATCAAGCTTAGTTGCACAGAATTACGATGCAGGGTAGCTTCAAGTATGTGAGATCTGGTGGTGTTTCAGAGGCATGGTTGTAGTGCACTCAAGTAGATCTGGAGGAGACACATGTGGTGGTATGGAGGCACGATTCGGTGTACTCGAGCAAATCCGGTGGGAGTGCAGGAGGAGGAGATACTCTTGTAGAGATACATGTACTCTTGTGCAGAAGAGTTGGTTTGTAATCTCTTGTTATATATATATATATGAGATCTCTATCTTTGGTGGATGTAGCCCACATTGGGTGAACCACGGTACATACTTGTTATGTGTGTGTACTTTTGTGTGATTTGGATTATTCTAGTTTATACTTCCACTACTATAGATTTTGTGGGGAATTGTTTAGATCATGTGTGCATGATTTTGTTTGTTATTAAATCATAACACTATTCTCAGCAATCTCAAATTCCCAACACTTGTATTTTAACGTTTTTGGTCTAAGAAGCATTTTTTTCCATTTTTGGATTTTCGGTGAAGAAAATACAAGAATAGAATATTTTTTTCCATTTTTGGAAAGGATCCGAGAAGATAGCAAAACTTACAAGTGCCATAACTTTCACTCTGTGACTCTATTTTAGGTGTCGTATTCTCTAAAAGTGCATATTTTCTTGAGCTCTACGCATTGGTGGCAATATTTTTCTTATTTTCATAAAATCCATTATTGCACCTTTTGGACCAAACAACCTCTTGCAATCTCCTAAAGGAATCTTGAGCTCTGGTCACATTTAGACAAATTAATTAGCAATTAAAAATATTGGATAGCTTTTCAAAACCCTAGGCCTAGGAAAAGGTCTAGGAAGAATGAATAGGCTATGGGGATTGCTGGATGAAAAACGGAGAAAAACCAAAACACAGACAAAAAGTAATAAAAACAAAACCACGGAAAAAAAAGCAGGCAATTGCTCAAAAATTTCTCCAATTAGTCGCAAAAAATTCTTCCCCTCGGGTGAATGTTCTACGGTAATAATGATGGGGTGAAGTGCTTTATATAACCTAAATCCTCCAATTTCAGCTAAATCTATTTTTAAAAGAACTTTATTTATTTAATATAAAAATAAATAAAATGCTTTTAGACAAACCCTAATGAAGGAATTGAGTGAGCTTGAAATGTGGGTATTTGGCGAATGTGACTCTTATGAATGTCAGGGATACCTTAGAGCAATGCAAGCAATCATAGGTAAAACAAAACACAAAACACGACCCATTACTTAAAAAGAACAAAAATTTAAAAATGGGTAGTCCCAAATTTTAGGGTGAAATCTTGGGGACACCATATTATTCCCTTTTGTAGTGTTTCCTCTTTTGTAGAAGGTATCTCGAAAATTAATTTGTTCCTCTTCCCCAAAGGTATCTGGAAAATCAATTCATTCATCTTCCCCGAGAAGGTATTTGGAAAATCAATCCATTCATCTTCCTATAAGATATATTTTATTTTTAAAATAAGATAATAAAATGTATTTTAAGACTACAATGACAATGAAAAAACAACAATTACAAAGAAAATTGACTTTACAAAGGCTTATTGGACAATAACATTAACACAACTATATTTTATATCTAAGTATGATATAAATTTAATAGAAACAATGCCACATAATCTACTTGTCTTAAAAATAAATTATTATTATATTATATTAACAAAAATAATAAAATCATATAAATGAAGTTATGAAAATTCCACAAGATACAATTTCATGGTAGATATATTAAAATGTCATAAAATTCCCTAAAAATTTTAAGCACCTCATTTTATTTTTGTATTGATTAATAATCCCATTGAACTCAATCAAAATGTTTCATCTAAAACTCGAAGATTAACTCTTTATAAATAGAACGAAACAAATATATTAACCAATATGCTTTGCAACTAAAAATGAAGAAAATTTGTTATATTGTTGTCCTAAAAATTCATCAAGTGCTAATAAACAAGCGCTGGCTTGCAGATTCCTGCCTTTAAATTGTAATTGTAGATTGCAAAAATTGAGGATGTAAAGATGAGTAGATTGTAATATGTGAGAATGTAGTTTGTCTAGAATACGAAAGAAATCTTTGTAGAGTCCAAAACATGTGAAATATTCAAATATTAAATGGAAATGAGAAACATTGAAGCAACTTGTAATTGGCAAACAAAGCATATAATTTTACACCTAAAAAGTCGAAGCCAAAAACTTGTTTCAAATTTTTAGTTTGCACAAAGTGTAGGCAAATCAAACAATCAAAACTAAGTGACACGAAAGTAACTAATTCTTGCGTCTCCTAAATCAATAAATATACCAAGACAATAGAGCTCAAATTCATCCTTGAACTTGTATTTTTTTGGTAATTGAAATAGTGACTTACTATTTGGTGTCACAAGTGTATTTTAATGCCTCGGTTGTCTTAAGTTTTTACATAGCTTGTTCATAGTATATATATATATACATATATATGATTGTAGATTGCAAGTTACAAGTAGTTCTTATTCAACTTTGTACCCAAGTGAACATCAAGTGTTGGATATCTGTCAGGTCATGGCTAGGGATCATATTTTTGAAATGTAAGGCTAGCATATTCCTTCTTGTGTTGTTATAGCATAATTAATATTTGTTTTGTATAATTGTTGGTTGGTTTATAAATTTGGTTGTGCTCATTTACACAATTAAAGTGGCACATTGGATGGGAATTTTAAATAATACTGATTTTATAATTACAATTAGTTGGAATCATTTTAGTTGGGTTCTGTGTATGTGGACCTTGTTTTCAGGTAGGTATTTTTCTGGTATTGGAGTAATGAGGTTAAATATGACCTACTATACATGCTCTGGCCATGTAGTAAATTTTGTGGTTTACTAGGAAGAATGCTAGTTTTCCTTAGCAATTTTTCAAAATGGCCTCTATGGTTAGTGGTTTATATTGGTGGGTCCAATCATCTAGCCTCTATGACCAAGATACACTATATGATTTGTACCATGTTTTGAAGAACTCGATGAGAATTAAATTGTGTTTTTCTTGCCATTCATAAAAATTGTGTTTCTGTTGTTTCATGAAATCAATTACATGAATAACAAAATAGAAAATTGAGTAGAAAAATTCATCAACAAAGCATGTTTATGCAAGATGCCCTCCGACAACCCAAAGTACATATGTATCGAACTCGAGTCCAAATGTAACATTTTACATTTTGAAGTTGCACAAGTGAAGAGGCCATCAATTAATATAGAACAAAAAAGTTTTTCATAATTAGACAAACCACTTTCAAGAAATATTGTCAAAAATACTCATGTTAAAAGGCTTCAAAATTTGTGATTGAAATAAATTTGTCTTTCTATTTGATCTATGCAGTAAAGAAAATTGTAAAAAAAATCAACACTAGAACTCGTGGAAGCAATTACCGTCATTAAATTGAATGATTGTATCGATTGAGTAAAAGCGAGAAGAAAACAATTATTTAGGTAGCAATGCACGCGACTGGCAAGTGAATACTTATACCATGCATCCGAGAGAACAAAAGCGGAATGCCTTAAAAATTGAAATAGTAGGATGTGGCTTCTGAGCCTAATGGTGATCAATGATGCACTTCAAGTTGAGAAGACAAAGACCAATGGTGACATTTAATAATATATTGAAAAATCCCTGCAACTATTTGATTCACATACAAGCATTGAACTCAAAGTTTAAAATACCTGGCCAGATTGGCAATCTCATAGTCTAACCATTTCATCTTGGCCCCCAAAATACAATTTTTCTAAATTAGAAGATAAAACGATCCCTTTAACAGCCCACCAGAAGCAATACCAACTATAAACAATAAATTTCCCTGATAATTAAATAAATCAGCCAAAATGTTTCTTGGACTGCACAATAACAAACCTTTTCATGGCCGACCATCTGGAGCAGAAATGTGACATCCCCTCCAACAACAAAGGAATGCAAAAACTTGCAATCTTCGCCATGCCTGCAATTACCAGCAATCCAATAATTGCACACTTTATCGCGGACCTTCAGCTGCTGGTCATCTGTCACAATTCTACCCCCTACCCCTCCTCTGCCCCATTTGGCAACACCATTCCTTCTCTGACCTGAAGCAGGCCCTCCTGCCTGTGTATCTTCTCGCAAATGAAAGGACTGCTTAGGAGCAAAGCCATTGTTAGCTCCAATTCTTTTTGAAGTTCCTGGTTCTCCAACATGGAGAAATTTATAGGGTTCTTGTCGCATCTACCTTCTTGCAAAAAAGCATACTTGCTGAGGTCTTGCCAAGTGCTTGAATGTTCTCTTGCAACCTGTCAGTCAGTCTGATATTTCCAGGTCTTACTTTCGATGAAAGCCCTAATACTGAAACCCCACAACAATGCTTGAAAATTTTAAACAGCTGCGTATTAACCAAAAAGAATATCCGAACCAGAGCTTGACCCTGTCCAAAAACAAATTACCATTCCTTCTGAGCCTCTTTGTCTCAAATTTCCATGTCCACGCATTGCAATAAAACCTTATAAACCATAATGCCGAAATCCTTGCAAAATCAACATAAAAATCCTGAAAACTTTAAATACCCAGAAGCAAATTATGAAAATAAGAAAAACAATATATGACAAAAAAAAAAAAAAAAACAATATAGGACAAAACGACTATGATGAAGAATTTCAGTTCCTCAAGAAACTTCACTTTAATAAGGCCTATCGGCCAAAAATACACGCCTGAACAATTTTGTGATCCATATACTGGCCGTGGCCGTACAAGCAAAACGCATCCCCCATGCAATCCATAAGTAAATATTGCACTCGATTTTGCAAAAAGGGCTATCCAATTCCGTGGTCCAATTTGATTATGAATTCTAGTGATATTGTAATTGATACAGAGTCTACTTTTAAAGGAGCCTATATTTGATGGGTGGGAGGAAGGATACATAGATTTTTCCCCTACATACAAATACACTGCAAATTCTGGAGAATATTGTGCATTAGAAGTTTTAAGACTGCTCCAAGGGCTTCTTGAAGCTTCCAGGTTCCAATCATTTACAACTTTGACGCCGACTCGCCAAGCATTGCCACCTGTTTTGTTTTAGAATTCACAGCCGAATGATAACTCTCACGTCAAATCTATGCACGGGTTCCGTAGGCAACAAGTTCATTAAATTAATGCCAGTCACAGGTGGCCTTTCCTGAAATTTTGGATTTAAAAAATTAAAAAGAACTGTAACGTAATAAGGGGTAAAAATTGTCAAATCAAACCTAAACACCAATGGAAAAGCAGAAAAACAGATTTTACTAATTGTATATTTAAAATAAAAATATTTAAATATTATATAAAATAGACAACTATAGTCATGAAAATAATTCATGTCTTTCATTGGTTGGAAGTCTGATAACTATTAGGTTGAGTTGAAAAGTATAGTTTACTCTGCCTACGGCAGGAACTAATAATGAGAAATTCCGCCATCAACAACTATAGAATGCTATCATGCTATCGTGGTGGAGGAGTATATTGTATAATGTTTCTTGTACTTTGTTATTTTATCTCTTTTGATTGAAAGCCTTATTTAATTTACTACACTAACTTTTACTCTCATGTGACTTTTAAAATGTGATTTGTCCACTCACTGATTGTTAGGTAATGACCCACATTTGTTGATTGTGACTCATATTGCATCAACTTTAACTGATGTGACTTTTAAAATGTTATTTGTCCACTCATTTTGTTATGAATACGTTGTACTTCACATTCATCTTATAAAAATTATAAAATTAAAAAAATAAAAATTAAAAAATCAACTCTAAATTTGAAGTGGGTGGTTGTTGGTTTTAAGTGTGAATGGCTCCCACATAGCTGTATTTGGGATTAAGATGGACATTGCTTTCGAACTTTGGAAGGCCATGTGATGAAGATTATCGTTGCATCATTCATTATGAGATTATCGCGTATATTATTTTGAACCTAACATTTGTTGGTTTAAATTGAGTGAGGGAGACATATCGTGGTAACATCTTTACATCTCAACCTTGTGAAACCAAATCAACTTAAAAAGATTACATTTGATGAAACAATTAATAATCGATTATAGCTTTAAAAAGGTTGTTGAGTTGTTGCGATAAGAAAACAAAATAACTTTTGACTAAGTAAATGTATGAGGTGCTAATGAGATAATGAAATGCACAATATTTATTTAATATGGATTTGGTACATAACTTTTGACACTAAGTAAATGTTGTTTGTTAGTATGAATGCAATTTCACATTAGGTAAAGATAGTGACTTGGGTTGATGATCCAATTTGAATTTAGGTAAACTATGGGATGAGGATGTGTTTTTTGTTTTGTTTTGTTAATTAAGTATTTTTTAGTCATGTATTTTTATTCAATATCGTGTTTTGAAATTGAAATTTGTTACTTATGAAATTAATTTTCAACCGATCTTATTTTTGAAATAGAATCATGTCATGACTATATATAGATAGTCTTGGTTAATATAATGATTCTACGAACGGTCTTGATTAGCAACTATAACCTACAAAAGTAAATCTCTAATCATGTTAACATACTTTTAGTCCATCACCTACTATAAAATATTCACGCTTCAATTTTTGACTCTTTGAAATGACTAAATCATGCAAGACTAGAATTAGGAAGGAGTTTGGTTTAGGGATATGTATATATAGGGTAATTGTTCGTCCCTCTAATTTATCAAACCATTCAAAGGGCTCACAAAATCACAACGCTAAAGTACAAAGTAAAATAATATTCTAGCATATATTGTATATGTGTTATAGGTGTGTTTGATCTATAGGTGCGCTAAGACACTTGTTTACTCATAGATGAACAAATCCAAACTTTAGTAAAAAAATTGTCCATGAATGAACTCCAACAAATAACAATGTGAAAAGCAAGAAAGATGGTTATCTAACTTGATTTTAAAGTTGTATAAGAAATTGTGCCAAGATTGTATAGACAATCCTAACCACATGACATAAAATAATAATGTGGATGTTTGGATTGTACATATATGTGTAAAGATAGTTTTAGGCCTCATATGTTTCCATAATAATTCAACAATTCCATATTTTTACCATTCACCCAAAAAATAGACAATTGGGCATAAAACATAAAAAAATGTCTAATACATGTCATTTGGTGATCTTTGAGTTGCTACAATTTTTCCCACTTTTAAGTGTTTGTTTAAACACAAAGTAAGTAATGTGAGCATAAAATTCAATAATGAACATATTAAAAGTTTATAAATATTGTTCTAACATTGAGCCTCTACGTATTAGGATGTTAAGTCTTTGAACCTTAAAAAATGACTCTTGATTTTCCTAGACCTTTCCTAGACAAATAAATATGAGAACAAAAAGTAAATTCTAAATGAAAAGTTAGTAATTAGTGAGATACCTCCTTTTCCCCTAATATGTAGTGGAAGTCTCGGGGTCTATCACACCATCAAAGGATGTAGCGGATGGAGTGGAGTTTGAATTCCATGTGTAGTTAGGTAATGACTCCTCACATCCAAAAAAGGAATATGACTCTCTAATTCGATGATTCAATCTTTGTGGCATTGATTTAGATATAGATTACAAGCCACTTTATTTCCCATATGCAAAGGTGGGAATCACTTAATTTCTTTATACCATCGAAAAATCATGACCCTAAAAATATGTTGAATCACATGCCCTTTATCCTCGATATGTAACGAAAGTCCCTTGGGTCCATCATAACATAGAAAGAAATTGTGGCAAAAATATAATGATTAATATATATTCCTACTTTTGATATTTGGGGTGAACTTAAGAAACTTATATATAAAGATAAATTAGATCCATTATTTAACTATAACAGACATATTTTCACATAGAATATTGTGAAAAGATATAACATTTAAAGAACATGCACAAAAATTAAATAGCTTACAACATGGAATTTAAGAATCACCGAACGAATGTCATTGAATGTGTAAAACCAAAAAGTCATGGCACATAAATATATAATAATGAGGACTCTGTAAAAGGAAAATATTTATTCCCATTTATTGTACCAATACATGTGTATGAACATGGAACATATAATAAGCATAAAAATAATGAATATTAACATGGTATAGCCTTGAACATCCTTTTTTTGTTAAATATAAAATATTCCACATGTAAAATAAGATTGGGTGCAAGGACACATAAGTACGAGTTTTTATTATATAATAATATATAGATATTAATTAAAAGACAACATACAAAATAACGTTTAAGTATGCATTTGAAAACAAGGGTATATAAGTTCTCACGAACTTTCATAATTATTACAAAAGTAAATAAAGGTAGGAATTTCACACAAAAGGCACAAGGTAGTAGAAAATCTAAAACTATCACATGGTATATTAAGTAGGGTAGTATAAGTGAAAATCCAAGAGCATATAAGGATACACAAATTTCAAATATCACTTTAGTTAGCACTTAGAGTTATGAATTTTGGTTATGCGTGTATTTAATTAGTTGAGTGTGATGAGGGTAGTGGATTTAATCATATTAAAAGTTTGATGTCTCATCTATAATGGTTTAAATGTTGTTGATGATTATTGAGTAGACATCATTTAATATATTTGATATATTTCTTATAATGTCAAAAATTTTAAGTTGTCATCGTATGAGTTTGAAAACTTTTCAAGTGAATACATGTTTTTGTATTTAGATCATATTGATGCATGAATCTGATATCATGGTTATAATTTGTGTTACTCTTTTAATGAAGCTACATACATGTGTGTATTTTTAAAATATTAGTCGAGGTCTACTTAATAAATATATGTTTCTATAATCATTTTTGATAAAACCGTAAATAATTTAACTTCCTATCATTTTTTAACTAACTTGGAAAGGATCAATAATCTCTTTCCATCTCATATGAGTGCTCAATGAAAACCTTTGGGTGATATGTAAGGCCTACACATGAGGTGCATAAATATTTATAACAAAGAGAAAACCCTAACATTTTGGTTTTTGCATGGAAACATGTTTTTAGGTTAATTAAAATGGAAAGAAATGAATAAGAAAATCTCTTTGGAATGGGTGAAAAATATGGTTTGAAGATCTAGATATAGAGTTTTCTAAAAATCACTTGAGAAAAGAATCTATAAATCCAAAGAAATGGGTGTAGAAAGAGTTATGTCATTTACCATATGAAGCTTTATTCATATATCTTCTCAAGCATTTGCATGTATAGTCAATCACTTATGTAGTGGGATGTAACAAACATCTTGGTCACATATATACTTGGATAGATAAGTAGTTGGAAACATTAAGGAAAACATACAATATGAGAATCATATAAAATAAATGGATGTCTAACATATGGAGAGGTGCATTAAGAATATTTATGCTAGAGTTCATAGTATCAACTTATTCTTTCCCAAAAGAAGTAGAGTACCAAATTTTACACGTACCTAAGAGATAATACATTTTGTAGATCCCCTTTCAATTAAGAAACCAATTGTTTGTAAAGGAATTGAAATGTTTATCCTAGAGACATAAAATCTCTTGTAAATGGGGTGTACAAGGTGGGTAAATAAAGAAAGAGCATGGAACACATGATCTAGTGGGGCGAAAAACCAAGAACTCGGAGAGGAAGGAAAATTGAGATGACATAGGAGGAAAAATTTGTAGTGAGGATAGGTAAGTTTTACTCACTAATAAAACCCAAGAAGATCATAAGAGATGAGTCAGGAGGATACTTGAGGATTCTTTATAATAAGGAAAGCACATGACCATTTTTATTTAGAAGGAATGCACTCTAAAGGTGAAAATTAAGTAATTTTGAGAGATTTAGGAACCGAAAAGTTGGTAGAATCCAAAGATAATCTTAGACGCACTAGTTTCCAAAGGTTGCATAGAGAGAAGAAATAAAAACCTTGGACCATGAGAAAATGTATCCCCACACTTTTTTATTAACCAAAATAAAACATCACAGATAGTGTATATTTCTTATGCATGCAAGAATTCTAGAGAGACATATGAGAATATTTTGTTAAATAGAAATTGATACCATAGATACATTGGAATCAAGAGGTATGTATGATACCAAATCAACAACTACAATATCCATGCCAAACACAACTCATATAATTGTTGCAAGGAGACCCATCATATCAAGTAACAATATCATATACGAGAGGACAAGCATCTACAATAATACCCCAATTAGAAAAAAATTGATTACATTAATAGGGACAAGTAAGTTACAAGGTAATACAACACCGAGTAAAATGACCGTATTACATAGAACATGCATTAAATGTGCACATCAATATACATGCAATCCATTCTTGACATGATTCTTTGGTTCTCATAGTATCAAAGAGTAGAGAATGCTATAGATAATATCCAAAAATATGAGATAATTTGGAGATAAAATGGAGTTTTTGAACTCAAGCAAAAGGAGAGTAAATTTTCTACCACCCTCTTAGATAATGCACACATTTGGTAAATAAAACAAGATCCCCACCAATTTTGGTGGATTCTGATGTGTTAAATATATCTTATTGAAGTATTTTTATATTCCTTAGTTCAAATAGTAGTGTATCTTCATGTTGAAAGATGTAAAAATAATGTATTAGAAATTAGCCATGCATATTCTATAAGTTTAAGGACATTGATATCAAATCTATCTTACATAACACATCCAAGTGAAAAGGTGAAAGGGTATATGGGTGGTATTTTATTCCCATTTTTTTATTATTGGTAAATAGTTTTAAAGGGAATATACCCTGTTACAAAAGGGCTCAACAACCAAATATAGCTATAAAGGAACAAAAAAAGAGGATCAAAATCCAGATAAAACACTATGTCCAACAGTAACCAAAAGATAGTTACAAGCAAGAAACAAAATAGAACATAAACTACAACAATACAGCACAAAAGCAACATAGAAACAACAAAAAGACCAAAAAAGAGCAATGACTAAAATGATGCCCACTAGCCCAAGTGAGTTTACTTCTTGGACGCTCTGTCGATTTTGGACTGGATAGTTTACAGTGAGGTGAACAACGCCAATGTGGTGATGTGCATTGGGTCAGTTGTGTTCAGTTGTGAGATGGTCTGGCTTCTCTCTTTTTCATTCCCCCAAATAGTGTCAGGGATCCCGCTAAGCATGGTAATGCTTCGAACATGTTGCTCTAAGAAGTCACTAATGGCATTGAAGATAGCCATGTTGTGATCATGCCTGTCTTTTTCTCTCCCCAATCTACTATCCAGAGAGTTCAACTTCTTATAAATGTCAGCAATCTGATCCTTCCCAATGTCATTATCATCATCAATTTTTCTTTTGCCTTTCTGCTTGTCCATGCGCTATAGGTCCTTCTTAAGTTGCTTCATCTCTTTCTCCAAGAGACTCCAATCTATGAGGTACGTTATTCCCCTCCTGATGCAGGGCCATATCCAGCCAACATTGCTAATATGCAACAAATTTTGTGCAACTTCCAGCTCTTTGGTGCTTCTAAGAACCCGGGCAGAGTGAGGGGTGTCAGTTTTTGGAAGCTTAGGGTTCTTGGTCTTGGGTTTGGAAGAGGTGTCCAGTATGGGAGTGGGAGCAGTGGAGGTAGTGATGTGCGGATCGCTGGGAGTGGTTAGGAAGCCAGGGAATTTGGAGACACAAAGCTTATGGAGTAGGAAGATGAGGCCCTGGTGGAGAGGGATAGCATGGGAGTGCTTCTGAAAGTCCAAAATGGAGCACTGAAGGGAATTTAGCAGGTAGTGCGGGAAGCAGACCATAAATTGCCTTCTAAAATGATTAAGAAAAACTAGGTGCTTAATAGGGACAATTTTGTATCACCTTCCTAGAGAAATATACCTAACCATCATATTTGTTACTTCATCAAATGGCTTGGGGATAGAACTTACCTTAATACCCGCAGAAAAAATCCAAGCTCCTCTCCCACATCATAGAATTTCTTAGCCTCGGTGACCCTGTCAATCCTTTTGCTGAAAAAATGGTAACCCTTCAACTCGAGGTTTGTAGCCTCAGCAATCAACTCTTCATTAATAGTAACATGGTGGCCTCCATATTTCACCTTTATATCCTTCCAGTCCATGGCAAAATGAACCGAGATATTCTGATCGTGGCCCTGGATGCGTTCTATAAAATTGGAAATGCTGCCCTTGTGTAAGAGGTTCCATAGCTCCTCATTGTTCTTCCAGACGGATCATTGTAGGGCTCCAATTGGCACGAGGCACCTCCCATTTTCTTCTTCTCCTTGCTATTCTTGTAATTTTTTTTGAAAACCCTCATTTGAATATTTTTCTTCCTTGTGTTTGTCTCGGTTTGTAAGAACCCATCCACTGTGTGAAGTTCATGGGCATTAATATGGTTTGTAGTTAGGATGATAATTCTCACATGTGTGATCTTTCACCTCCGCTAAAGCCTGCTCCATACCATTATTATTTCTACTCCATGTTTGAATGCCCATATTTATCTGCATTAATGCTATTATGTACCTCCTTAGGGATGTAATTTTCATTATCCCATATGGTTAGATTATTATTGATGCCAACATTGGCCAAGGTATCTCGCAACCTTATTCCCTCCCTATAAGTATGCCTAATGATGATATTCTTGAAATTTTGACAAATACTTATGGATTCCATAATAAAGTCCTTGACAGTCCTAGCTAGGAGGAGAAATTTGATTTAGGTGATTGATGATGTTTAGTGAATCTCCTTCCAAAATTAAGTTCTGTATATTATAATCTTTGGCAATCCTTAGCCCCCATAGAGCAAGAAGAAGGGCTTCGCATAATGATTCGTCCGAATCCCCATTTTACCAAAGATAAGCAAAGAACTAAACAACCTTTATGGTCTCGAATTACACCTCCCCAAAGAACAAAACCAAGCTTTCCTCGGAGGCACCATCAACATTTATTTTATGCCGCTTAATCTCAAGAGGGATCCAATGAATCAAAGACCTATCAATGTTTGAGGTATTCCTAATCTACAAATTTTCAGCTCCTATCTTCCAGTTGGAAAGAATATATTCTTCATTCTTAGGATATTTCTTATTTTTAGGAGGTTTGAATCTCCCAATATTATCTTTAATAGCATGACCAATCTTAACAAAGCTGAGCTTGCAATGCTGTTTATTGTTTCTGAAAATGATATCATTCCTATCTTTCCAAATCCTCTAGATAATATGGGGCATGAATAGTTTCCAAATTCTTCTCACAACATAGTGCTTAAAAGGAGGATTCCATTGGATCCAAAACTGAATGAAATCCTTAGGCACGCTTCGAAAACATTGAACTTGGAAAAGGGATAACTCCGCATCATCAAGCATACCGACAAAGGGACAAAAAGGTGCTTAACATCCTCAAATTATGTTTCTGCACAGGTGACACCTATTAGGCATAATGAATCCTTTCTTCATCAGGTTGTCATTAGTAAGAATTCTACCTCTGAGCACAAGCCAAAAGAAAAAGTTAATTTTAGGGGTTAGCTCAGTCATCCAAATCTTGCTCCAATTAAACTCACTTTGGATATTCTCAAAGTAAGAATTATATCCAGATTTAACCGTATAATCCCCATCTCTAGATTTTTGCCAGACAATTTCATCCTTGACTTCCAACTGATTCAAGGGGATGAGGTCTAGTTGCTCCTGAAGAGAGGACAACATGGAGTTCAATTCAATTCTATCCACTGAGAGTTGTTTCCATCTCTTCTTATTTCCATCAATTTCCATGTAATCAATGACCTTAGTACCATATTTATGTTCAAGACTATCCTTAGTAGCACCAAATCTATCATGGTGCATACTCTTTATAAATACCTTCACTACAACTAGGAAATAATTATAAGCTATGTTGATAACTAAGGTAGTTAGAAGTGTTAATATAAGGATTTATCCCTTTATGGAGGTACAAATTACAAACATGACCACACAATTGCAGAATTTTAATGCGAATAGCATGTACAAGACTAGAAGTATACTTTATTGCAATGATTAAGAAAACTAATGGTACTACACGAATATTTTCATTAGGAGAAACATTATAATCATGCTAATAAGTTGTGAAGTATTTCATGAGGACCATGACACAATATGTTTCCTTTACAAAAAGGGCTAAGTAAGCATTTTTTTTTTTGTGGGCATAGTGTATGTTATATAAGGTAGTAAATATGCTAATCCCCTCCTTCAATAGATTAGGATATATGTAGAAGACCGTATTAGAAAAAACATTTAAGAAATTATACAACCAAGGGTTTGGGTAGTTGTGGACCTAGAGAGAGTAATCCGTATTTAATATCGATATAAGGTATCAAATTATATATCTAATATATGTGTATTGTGTCTTATTAGGATCCTAAGGGGTGTAAGAGATAAGGTAACAAACAAAATTTAATCCTAAACTAGGGAATGTAATGTCATTTGGTGGTAAGTGTGTGTTATATAGAGAACAATAACGTAATAGATGAAGGTATGATATATTTTCCCTATCTTTTACATGATATATTATAATAATCAATCAACTAACATGAATGAAATGGATTTAGGGTTAAATATATTTACCTTCATGTAAACATTGTTGCACATTAATCCTTCTCCTTTGTTTTTAGAACCTCATGATTTTTTTTTCTGTGGATCTTAAGATAGCTATGAATAAGAGATAAGTACACCAAATTTGTGGAATCCAAAACCTCGGTAGACCTTCATGGCTTATTTCCTATTCTAATTCTCATAGTAACTCCAATGATTCACACCACGAAATCCAAGACTTTGTGGAGGGGAAAATCATGCACTAGTGGGAACAACATTAATTATACGAGCACACACGTGTTATTGAAAAAATGAACACAACACATAACAATGTGTGAAAACCCATTTTAGGAAATGAATCTTCTATTTCATTTACAAAGAAGAAGGAATAAGTATAAAAGCTCAAAATATTATAGTGAGGATAATAGAAGAAACTCTTGTGATTAGTAGGCAAATACTTTTGACTCATTTTCCTAGACTAAATTGAAATGCATAATAATGTGAAAATTACAAGATAAAAAGCATGCAACTATTCTAGCTATATGGTTCATCTCAAAAAAGTATTGACCCTTTGAAAATTGTGCATGTTATATATTTCTACAATAATACTACGAGGGTAGTTACAATAATACATGACCATGAAGGAAGATGGACATGCATCATTCTATGATACATGAATGATGATTGAAATCATCCCTAATATATGCAGCAGGTGTATATATGGATCCCATTGTCATGTAATGTTTCTCTTGATGTACTATAAAATTGAGAAGGTTCCATTAGGAATTTAGTGAATAAGTTAATAGGATTCACATAAATGTTGAGAGGGGCTATTGTGAAAATAATGGGGACTACACAAGAGTGTCTTATAATTTTTTCACAAGGCTATGAGGTGAGAATAATATTTTTGCAAGTAAAAACATTTTGATGGTACTATGCTGCTCTAAAGGCTATATGTAGGGTGAAAACATATGCACGGTATTATTGGTAGGAACAAGTAGGCTAGAAGAATATTTTGTGTTTGATTTTTGCATGAGATTGATATAAAGTAAAATTGGATGATAATTTTCATTTAGTACATGTTAAGAGGGGTACGACACAAAAGGAAACTCCATAAAATAATATGTGAGATGGGTGCAAGCTATATGGAGGCATAAAGGAGGAATGTGCATGCCTATGCAACTATGCACAAATATTTAACCATTTATTGAAGGGAAAGGATCCTAATTGTGTTTATGTTGAGATGAAAAAACTACACATGGAGTTGTTAAATGTTGTGCCATTTAGCTTGATCAATGTATTTCCTAGCCTTGCCCCCTCTATAAAAATTATGTGTACCTTAGTGGGATTGTGTTTTTGTCACTTCGATAATATTATCCTTATCTTTGGGGCACAACTATTTGAGAACTAGATCATAATGATTTTTGTCACAACTATCTCAATAAGTGGGGCGTGAATGCCTAAGGAGATCCACATCGTATATTAGGTACATGCCTAAGTACAGGGGAAGATCAATAATTGAGATATTATCACTAGGAGTTTACAAAATGTCAAGAAGGACCCTTACAAAAGGATTGATGTTTTCGCCTAGACATTTGAAGAATTTATTACGAAGATGAAACCAAAATTCATTACAAAATCAAAATGCATGAGGTTATAATGTGTATCGCGAAAATATTTATATACTTTTTTTTGGGTGCATGGGAGAACATGTTGAGATTGTTGATGAACATATTATATGTTTTGTAAAAAAATCACTCTTTTCGCTTTCCGCTTCCTTCATGTGAGACTCATATTCAAGTATTTTGAGTTTGAAAATTTCTATAGGTGTTCTTTAGTTGGAACCCAAAAATGTCTTTAATGGACCATGCACAATAAATATGTGAATAGTTATATTGTATGAATATTAAATGTAAAACAAGTTATCATCCCAAGTGTGGGGATGTATATAGCTATACACATATAAATTATGAACTAGAGTGTGATTGATAACTTATGTTTCTCCATATGTTTGAATACGCAATTTGATTAAACAATTAATTTGTGTAACCATTAGTTCCATATTGTTTTCAAAAAATGATTGAAAATGAGGATTATTGCTTGATACAATGGATTTTGGGAGTCCAGATTGAAACCATACATGGGCAAAGAAAGAAAAAATAGTGTTAAGTGTGCTAATTTTTATCTCATAAGGAATCATGATGGCCATATTAAAAACCTATCCAATATAAAACATGATTTTTTTGGCACTTTTTCACTAGTATTCTAGTTATGTAATACATGGTAATGGATTTTTATGGTCTAGATGGAATATGTAGATGTGTCCAAATTCCTATCTTCATATTCACAGGATTGGTGATGCAATAAGGAATGAAATACTTGATAAAGTGATATATGTTTGTGTGCATGTGCACCTAATAGAAATGTGACAATAATGCTTCCAAATTCTTTGCAACACCATATTGTCCCGATGTCTTTGCAAAGTGCATGTCCTAAATGAGTCTATATTGAGATGTGTAAAATTAATAGGGACACTAAGTTTTCAAAATTCCAACCTAATTTCGATAGTGTATATGTATAATTGCCACAACAATTATTACAACCTAAATATATGATGCATAAAATAAAAAGGTATATGGCAATTCCAACAACAATGCAATCATCACACAATATGTATTTAATACAAACATACAACCATAAATAAAAACAACATATAAAAACATTATTTATAGAATGAAAAATATCAAGAATGGCTATGATGATGATGATTTAGTATCCCTTAACTCGTGGGTTCCATCATACATTGTTTATATTTCTAGTGGGTCATGTACTTTGATGTTTATATCTTATGATATTTCCTCTATACCTACTAATATTATTAGTTATCCTTACTAACCAATCTCTTTTTTGGAAACTAAGGACACTGTATTTTTATATTAGATAATTACATTGTTTTCCTTCTTAGTTATTATTCACCTTCCTTATATATGATCTATGTGAAATACATACATTTATATGATATCCATTGATGTGATTATTATATTGTTCCTTTATTATTATGTGATTGCAATATATTGACCTCCATATGCTTGTATTAATTAATACATATATAAAATAACAAGAAAAGTTCTAAAACATGGTGTATTATATCATATATAGTTTACAACATATAATGCAAGAAACATGGACCATTTTTCTTATATCCGAGGAGGAGGAGGAGAATGATATCCTCACATATCCCTTCTACCTTATGGGGTGATAGGTGTGATGAACATAAATAAAATACAATACATCTTGGACTTATTTACCATGATCCCATATTAATCCTCTCGTAATGCTCTTATTATAACAAGGGATGAGTAAGAATAAAATAAACTTCTAATTTCAAGTTCACTTTTACATTATACATTGAAGGGTAAAAATATAATTTCAAGTTAATTTATTGAAACATTACAATTTTAACCAAGTTATAGGCCAAATATTATTTTCTAGATTATGAAAGCACACTCAATACTATGCATTAATGTTATATTTATTAAATCATCTATATATCACCACATAGGCATATGTCATTATTTACGTTATATTTCCTATATCTTAGGCATATAGGGTATTTTCACTTCAAATGGTTTAGGACCAAGGAGGAAACCTAATGTCAAATATTGTAAATGATAATCTATACATGTTATGTGTGGAAAAATATTTTCAATGAAAATGTCAAAGGAAATATCAAATTTCTTATGTAACACATACGAAAGCAAATAAAGTAAATGACACGATATGTAGAATTGCAATGTAATTTTATATCAGAATTTGTTTTGTATGTATGATATGCGAATGATATATTTATGTACTCAATAACATCTCTCTAAGAAAACATAATAAAAGGATATCTAAATATATATAAAAGGGGAATGAATCATTAACTAGACTATTACAACTAAAACATAATTAATCATCAATCCATCATCTTTAATTGGTAGTATTATAGAGTTAGGTGGAACTAGGTGATATCATGGAAATAGAGTTAGGACCTCACAATATGTAAACATGTTTGTAGTACGATGATGAAGAAATTGATGGAGTCGATCATGATATGAAGAAACATACTAGTGCCATGTATTATTTGACGTATCAATTCCTCTTGTAGTATTTTTCCTTTCTTGAAGTGAAATGGTCCATGTTGCATGTAGTTGTGGAATATAATACAAAGTGTTAATGAAAAATTGGTATTAAATGAACCATTTTCCTCAAGAAGGTGAGTTACATTATTTGATGACATGGAAGATAGATATCTTATTATATTGTCCATTTGACCTAGAATTGATGATTTATTTATTCCCATTAACACATTTTAGTTAAGATTGTTTTTATTGTTGAAGAGTCTATGTAACATCTAAATTTTTCAAAAAGGGTAGAAAATAATGGTGCAAGAGTTTCACATTGAAAATTGAATGCAACCAAATGTGAGAGGGAAGATTAATATAAAAATTATTATCTCATACTTACATAGTGATTGTGTAGCACCCATACCTAAGATGATAAAGATTATAGTAAGGTCATTTTAGTATTTTATTCTACACGTGAAGCCATACCCAATCACAAATTTTAAAGGTGATGTGGTGTGTAGTTTGTGTCGAATGCTTATAGTTTTAAGTTTTTTCCTAATTGTAGAATGATTTACACTTGCTTCTAAATGTGTTGAATGTAATAAATGAACCTAACAAATTTTTAACTTATTTTTGAAATGAAGGAGATTCTACCATTGATTGTGGTATAGGATAAGTTAATTGGAAGGTGCCATAGGTTAGAAAACAAAACATACCTGAAAAGGTTATGTGTGGTAGATATTTGAAGAGAAATATTGTAGCCATGTTGAATTTGAGGGAGGATTTCATCACAAGTGAATTTATTCATTGAATTATAATTCTAAATAGATGCACAAGCATCTTGTTAACCACTTCTATTTGTTATTTAGTGTGTGGATGAAATGTGGTAGACTTGTTCAAAATTTTCTCATCATAAAAAAATTATTTTTAAAAATTATCAAAAAATATTATGTCCTTGTTAGATACAATAGTTTTTTCTCATCCAAAATGAAAGAACATCATCATAATTTTGTATTTTATAGAGTAGACATAGATTTCTTAATGAGAAAAATTCTTAGATATTATATGAACTACTACATAAACACAAACATTTACATGTTTGGTAGTAGGGTATTTTGAGAGGTAATCCATGGAAATAAATTCCTACTTTCTCATAAGAACCTATAAAGGTGTATAAATGCGTTGATTCTTGTTGAATAGTTTGAAAGCTGCACATGTAGTACAAGACTTGATCTGCTTAGTGACATATCACGCGAGGTGTATTCAAAAGAAACATTTTTATGGAACCATGGGGGTATTTTCAACTTAAATGTTTCCTATTACTTACTAGATTAAGAGTATAACACATGATCATCTATGTTCACTTGTGATTCTATATTGTCTTAAAAAAATCATTAGTTAGTAAAATAAAAACTTACGTGATCCCACACCACCTTCAAAGCATGCCTCAAAAACCTTAATGCGTTAAGAATTACACGAATCCTTATCCTTTCTATGAAATATTATGAAAGCCTATTTATAACAAACAAAGTGCAAAACTAGGAGCATGTAATGCAAATCGTACTTCATGTCATGTAATTTTGTGAGGTCTTACCATGTGCCATGTAATTTTACAAAGCCTTTTCTAGTTTTTGTGCCACCATTGATTTTTCATATGCCTTTCTCTACCTCAAGTATTATGTACAAAATCTATACTTGATCCTACTAATATCTTGCGTTATTCCATGAAGTGATGGGTTCTTGCATCTATTTAAATGTCATGTCAACATCGATACAATTAATAAAAACATGTGTGGGTCTTGATTAATCTTATTTTACAAAGATAAAAAAAAACATGGTAAGTATTGATCTAACAAAGATGATTTCATGGGACTCTACTTTACATATTGGTTGAGGAGATCAATGGTGATTAGGATCTTTACAAGAGTATCTTCACTTGCAAAAGTATCTTTTCCTTGCTCTTAATTCATATATATATATATATATATATAGATAAAATGGGTATTTTAAAATGTAAGGGATCAACCTATATTGGAGGGATCAAATTGATATGTCCTATACCAATTATGGAATTGAGAAAGGTTTATTTTTATAGAAGCTTAGTATAGTTCATAATATTAGTTAAGATAGGTTGTAGGATTAAAATTATTATAGAATTTACGTAAAGTATTTTCTTAATATTATATGCTTGTAGAATTTTAATTTTTGTAAGGATTTTATACTTAAATAATAAGAGCCATTTTTTTATCCAATAGTGCTCAAGTGTGAGATCCCTTAGATGTCAAGAGACACCCCTTATGAGTAGGGTGCATGTGTTTGAATAGGTGACTCATGGACATGATTTACAACTCTATTAACCCTAATATTATTGTGGTAAATTTTTCATTTGAAAGTTTTACCATTTGTAGGCACAAAGGAAAAAAACATTCGCCTTAGAAAAAAATGTCATCCAATTTTGTCCTCTTTCAAATAATTCTTTATAGGCATATCTTGGGATCTCGATGAGAGACAAAAGGAAACCAGATAGGATTCAATTAGATATTTTTAGTGCATGTTCCATTGGTTAGAGAAGTGATAATATAAGTGAAAAGTGTTGACCTTATGGACTTAGAGCATGAGAATTGAGTGGGATGCCTTTAGGATTATGACAATTAATGTATTGATCCAACCAAGAAAAAAAAAAAAGTGGGGAAAGAAGATGAATTCCTTTGCTTATCTAATTCTATACCAGGGTTAAAAATATGATGTATTAATAACATTTATTAATTAAACATTAAAGTTTAAGTGTGTGTGTGTGTGTGTGATAAATAAAGTAATACATAAGAAGATGAGTGCGCTTAGCTATTTCATTATTATGGAAGCTAATATGGGTGTGAAAGATAAATGGACATGATAAAAATATCCTACATATGTTTCATATTTAATTCCAAAAGTGCTTTATATGCTGGGACAAAACCATTATTTTTGGACTGAACAATTGATGGTTTCTTCCTTCTTGATGGTTTGGTCTAGGACTCTAATGGAACTCTAAAAATTCATGATCTATTTGAGTGTTTGGAATATTATTTTATGTCAAATATTAGGTCTCGTAAATTTGTAAAACCCTATATCATAAAAATAAATTTTCCCAAAACTATACCTATGGATAAAACCATATAAAATTTTAGTGTTTAGGTCAAAGTGAAATCACGTTGGCACTACTCAAAAGAGGCATGATACCACATTTATTTCTCCACTTAGAGATTAATATTATATGCATGTAACTAAATTTGATAACCTGATCAATTGATAATTAATTGTAGTGGCTTAGATTTCTTGTGTTTGACTTGGTTTTGAGAAGATTTAGATTGAGAAGATTGACTTTCAAACCTAGTTCTTGGTTCTTCAAATATATGAAAGGGATACTCATAATGTATTCTAATACATTAAGGAAATTTAGGAGAGTTTTTAAAACCTTTTAAGTGATTTATGTAACGTAAGATAAAAATTCCATGTGAGTGAATGAGTGCATTTTATTTACTTATATAAGATTTTATAAATATAATATTGATTTAAAGTTGGCTCATAGTAAAATTACGGACCATAACAAAGTATAAAATTAAAAAGCGACCCTTGGGTGGCTCTAGATGAAATTTTTATTTTTGGAAAAAATTGTTTTATGTTTTGGTTATCATTTAAGGTATTGTCCAAGAGGGAAATGTGTCCATGTAAAGTTCTATACATGATAATTATGAGCAATGGACTTCTTTTGATAGATGAAATCATTTCTATGGGACACTAAGCAATACAATGAGGAGAGAACGTCTTATGACAAGAATAAGGATATATAAATTATGATCATAATAGATGCACGAGTCATGAATTAGGATTAAGCCACTATTAACATTATAAAGTGATAAATTACCAAATTTAGGTGTCTACATTTCCCCCTCTTTAAGCTAGGAAATGAAATTTACTTTGCTTATAAGAAAATATGCCCAAGTGTGTAAATACCCTATCTTTTCTTAATTGTTTGATTACCTAAAATGCTTGGGTGGTTGCAAGATCTTAAAGTCAAAACATTGCAACGTAAAGTGTAATTAATGGCACATATAGAAAGAATTTAACTTTAACCCTACATTGAAATTGAAATTGAAATTTGAAAAAGTGAAAAATTGAAAGAGAATAAAGCATGGAAGGAGTACACACATTTTCCTTATTAAAGGAGGAGCTTCTTATTTGAAGATCTCAAGACGGGGATTAGAATTGCGCCATTGGAGGATTGGGGTGATCAATCCCCAATTTTTAGAGTAACAAGAACCAAGAGGGAATTGGGTGTCCCAACACCAAAGAAGGCTTTTGTAGGACATCTAGCCACCCCAAAACCTTTAAAATAAAGTGAGAGGAATGGTGTATTGGGAATATATTTGGCCCAAAAACTTGAAATGAGATTGTGAATAAGGGTTTCATATGGAACATAACCATCACAAAAACATTCTACCCATAGAACCACACTATTATAGATGGATTTAGGTCCCAAATGTGAAAACCCGTGCAAATATGAAAGGGAATGGAAACTCATGCCCCATCACCATGCATTATATGAGTGTCAATGAACTAAATGTGAAAATCCACAAGGGAATATAGTATGTTAATGCCCCCACACTATTCATTGTAAAAAATTATTAGATTCCAAGATGTGCAAAGTAGTAATGGAATTAAGTTCACTCATGCCTCCAACATTTTATACCAAAAAGGTAAATAATGATCTAAACTATGTATTTTTCCCTAAATCTACACCGGAGGTCTATACAAACATGTATGTTCTGGAATATTCTAAATTAGATGTCTAAAAATTTACCTAGGATAGTACCATCCATTTAGGATAGTAACATCGGACAATTGTGCCATCTATTGGATGGATTTGTCCACACTGAGTCTCTATGACTAATTTTTTTATTTTTCATAGTAATTTTATCCTATATTCCACTCCAATATATTTTGTAGTTTGTAATATGTCTATGTTCTTTAAATTTAATGATATTTGAGTGATAACCCCACTTAATGCCCCCTATTTTGAGACGGGTGAGATATTATTTAGCTTGCTTGTCTCAAAAGAATTGAAGTGTGTCCATGTCAAATGTAGTATATAGTCATTTTTAGAGAACATGGAACATAATTGTAGGTGGCCGCCATATAAAAATTAGATTTGCAAGAGGGCGTATGGTAGAAACCATGGCATAAAGAGATATCATACACAACATGCATATATGTATACAAGCATAAATAACATAAGAATATAATTAAAACAATCAAGAACACATGTATAGTCATAGAAAAGGACAAGAGCCACATACAAGGGACACGATAGTGTTGCACACCCAAGTAAAGGCCACATGTATGAATAAGTAAAGACATCTCGAGTCCACAAACAAGACACACCTAAGTATCACACACACATACACACATAAAAGTATAAATTCCACACACAAAAGCCAATCTAATGCATAGTTATAAAAAATAGGTAACAACCAATATGCACATGGAATAACATATAATATTCCTAGATAGTCCATATGTGTTAGACCAAAAGCTAGATAAATAGAATATACCATAATATATAATTAAACATAACCTAGATGTGAAATAGCAATGTGTAGTGAAATAATAACACATAATAGTGTAGAATATGCCCCAAATTAGTAAGGTTAGTGGGAAAGAGAGAAAATATGGTATCTATAAGCATTAAGAGTTATGTGTATCCCACATCATGGTCATATACATCATGAAAAATATGTACATAGAATAAATAATATGTTATCTATAAAACCATATGACAATAAAACATATTTAAAGTAGAGAATCATTAGATCAAACCACATTTAGGTCCCGATTTTTTATTTTTTAAATATGTGAATATTTTTTAGTTTTTAGGATATTTGAACGGTTGTTTTTAATTTTTAGAAACATTCATTTTTTTTTTTGTATATTTAGAATATTGAAATTATTTGAAATTGTGTCATTCAACATAGAGTAGGCAATCCACATTAGGGTCATAACCTAGTAGTCCCATATTAGCCATGTAATAAATTGTACGAAGGTAAGGGAAACCTAAGTATATAGTTTCTTGAAGCTGATAAAGAGTCATGTTGTATTATTCATCAACATAGGGTGGGCCATGTTGTTCCATATAGGAATTTTAATGTTTCATATTGAATTGATAATCAATAATACCATTGTGCTTAATTGTAATTGATGTATGGATCTAGGGAAATTAATAATATGATTGGTATCTTCAATAGTTCCTTTCAAATGTTACACCCTTGATCCGTGTAAATAAATAAGAGTGGGTTGGGGGTCTAAGGCTATCCATACCTTTGTTTCTATAAAACTTAAACCATATAATATAAGTAACATAATATAACCTTGAAATTCAAGCGATTATTCATATATATGAATAATGTTTGAAAAAGTGATTCAAATGGTGTGTAATTATTATAATGTATATACATTATTAGATGTATATATATTGAGTGTTCCCAATATTTTTCATGTATATAAAGTGTGAACATAAAAGTATCAAATATAGGGAGCTGATATACCTTATATACCATTTTAGCTATCTCGAGTTTGTTGTGGATTATTACAACTACACCATTAGCATTTAAAGTATGTATATTAGTTATTAATGTTTTAAAATGATTAAAATCATGTTCATTAATATTATGGTAGTCACAAAAGAGATTACCTAGTTGCATGGATAGTTTGTTATTTATGTGACGATGTGAAGCATGCGAGGATAAAAATTTCATGATCAAGTAGTAAAGGTAATAACTATTTTGTTTTGTCCACATTTTTAGGAATGACAAAAGATATAAAAGTGGCAATAAAATCAAGAGTGTTAATAGAATAATACATAATACATATATTTACAATATGTATCCATTCTTGCGTTTTAGGCATTATGGATTTTACAAATATTTTGATCAAATGTGTGTAAAGAGGGGTAGGGTGAACAATACCAAAAGTTTCAATAGAGAACAATTTTTTTGTAGGTTCATAGCCTCCCTCATGGGGAGAGCTATTATTAACATTAGTTGTATGAGATTTAATTTGATAGTGCCGAAGGAAAGTATATGTGAGTAGATAATGAATCATAGAGTCATCCTCATCAATAGGGTTAAAATTTATCTTTCTCAAGAAATCATTAGATAACTCTATATCCTCATAATTACTTTCATAATATTCAAGAACCATGCCATATTTTTATTCTCTATTAACTAGTAATGATAACTCTTGAATAAATTAATGTTCAAGTGGTGATGATGCAATGATTACAAATAATTAGAGTGTTCATCTTGGACCTCATCCTTATGGACACATGGATATATGGATTGACTTGGTGTATGCTCAATTAGTGATGAAATGAAAGGATCAATATCATTATTTTTACGTGATTCACAAAACACATATGTGTACATTACCTTTAAAGAGGGATAGGATACACTAAATGGGTGATAATAAGCTCGTTAGTGTAGACACTAAATCACACACTTTGGGTACATTTCTAGGTCCTAGCCACATACCACTATTAATATGATTTCTTTGGCCTCTTTTCTTTCTTTTTTCTAGTTTCCTTCTTGGCATTACACACCCTATTTCCCAATCTGAATTTTGATACTTTAGCTTTTCTAAGTCTAGACACCAGCGCCCAACCAAGACACCAACACCCTAGGTGCCCTCTCCTTCTAGGCATCCCTAACCTCTTTATCTTTTACTCACCTCTTTTGGGACTCTTTTCTAGCCATTGGGGCATCTTTTTTCTTATGGGTTAGCCTTTTAGTGGTTAATTACAAAATTCAAACAAGGGAATCATATAAATATAAAGTATGTGATATAATAAAGGACCAAGCTTTAAGATTATATTACTATCACCTAAGGTTGCATCCAAAGGCATTTCAAGAGCATCAAAGCATCCATCTAGCTATCATTCAAGGGACAAGGGACTACATTCTTCTGCATACACTTCATAGAGGGGAAGTTCATTTTTCATCCACACATCTATTTACATCTTTATACATCTAGCTATTGCTCGTTATTCAAGTGCATCTTGCATAAGAGCCACCTAGGGCACGATTCTACACACACACACACACAACACACACAAAACTACATGGAGTCTAAAATGTAGTGCAACACCTAGATCATAAGTTCACTCAATCAAGTGACCATCGGGGTCAGTCTGACTCCCCATTTGCATCTTTTTATTTTTAGGATTTGATGTGTTTTGGGGTTTTACAGGTGCTCTTTCTCTTTGCAGTAGTTTAGGAGAATCTGACGGGCATAGTGATGACACATATGTGATGAAAACAAAGGGACATCAGAAATAACATCTTACGACACTAAAAATTATTTTTGACCATTTTTTTAGTCACATGTGCCCCAAAAGGTCTCTAAGTGGTGCCTAGGTAACACCCCTGACCCCATCCAGTATCCTAGTCCCGACTTTTTGATAGTTCTACAATTTTTGGGTGGTCATGACAGTCTTCCTCCTCTCGTTTTCATTTTTCTAGTTCAACACAACTCAGATTTATCATTGAAAATCGAACTAAGTATTTTATCCCTCTCTCTCACACTTAGGGTTTCAATTTTATCTAGCTTATTGCTTAGGTCAATCTATACTTTATTACATTATCATTTGTTGTGACTCTGCAATTAGGGTTTAACATTTATATTTTCAATATTTGTTAAATCATTTGGTGAACCCATCACTCGATTCCAACCTTCTTTCTAGGGTTTTTCTTATGCCCATCACCCATAGTGGTCATTTTGGGTCTTTTGAGCATCATATAGAGCTCCTCCATCTTCCCGTAGGGTTTCTAAATCAATGGTTGAAACTAATAATCCCTTCGCTAACTCTCAAAAAGTTCCTCTTGAAAACATTGAAACATTTGATAGTGAGCAATCATATGATGAAGACACCAATGTTGATCAAGAGAAATTAGACAAGCTTACACAATTTTCATCAAGCTTTTTGCATGATAATCCTTCCCATCTTCTAACATATTCTTCATGCTTTGATTATTGCTAAAAACTCTCAATGATGTTTTTATGTACCCTCTTTTGGTTCTTCCTTTGGTTTCTCATGGCCTCCACTCAACCCCTTCATATTCTTGCTTCCATTCCCACTACTACACTCCCCATCATTCAACCTAATGCTTCTAATGCACAACTTGAGCTTCTTCTTCAATACTCTTGATTTAACTTCTTTATATCAAGATTTGCAAACTCAAATTCATCAACTTCAATTGGCTACCTCTCATGCATCTCCATCTCTGATTCCACTTTACTCCTTCACACTCCTTTTGCACCCACCATTTCCACCTATCACTTCCTCTCAATTTCATCACCCCTAAGCTTTCCCATTTTCAAAGGCCATGGTGACCCTCAAGAGCATCTCCAAGCATTTCATGTAGCATGTCTAGATTATGTAGATGATCACACTTTACTTAGCAAAATCTCTTTCCTAGAAGTCTTCAAGATTATGCAATGTGTTGGTTCTATGATCTACCTATCCACTCGGTAACATCTTTTACACATTTAGCGATGATTTTCTCACTCATTTCTCTATCAATATCGCTCTAAGATATCCTATGCTCAACTAGCACAAATTAAACAAGGATCTAATGAACATCTAGTGGATTATGTCTTGTGATATAAGAACAACTTAGCTAAGATGTCTAATGTACTTGCAGACTCTGAACTTCAAGATCTATTTGTCCAAAGTCTATTACCACCTCTCCAGAGAGTGTTATCTTTGAGACATCTCCATCATTCGATCATTTATGTCATACTCTTAAGCTACGCAAAAAAAACTATTATCTATAGGAAAGCTTAAGTATCATGAGCAGGCTTCATCTTCTACACGCTTTCAAAGTAAATCAACTTTCAAGCCATCTACTAAAACCTACTAAAGCTAAAAATCTACTATCAACAATGTCTCTAATCCTAAAAGCTTCAATGGAAACCACCTAAGCATACATTTACTAAATTTCCTTGTGCTCCACATATTCTATTTCCACAACTCATTGAGAGAAATCTTATTACACTTCCTCCTCCACTCAATCTAGACCCATCTCATCCTAAAGGTCACAATTACAATGAAAATTTTAAATGTGACTTATCATCAATGCATTGGGCATTCTACAGATTGATGTTTCAAACTTTGAAATCTTATTCAAGATCTTATCGATAATAATGCAATTGAGCTTCCTAAGCCTATGACATCTATACGCATTCAAAAAAATCACAAGCTCAAGATCTTCAACAATCCTCTTCCTAAACATGAAAGTAAGTGGCTGACTCTTCAACTAATCATACATATCATGTGCAAGTGCCTCCTCCTTCATCGGGGCTCTTGATTTTCTAGTTTCTCATGTTGATGCATCTCCACCATTCATTGCATTCTCTAATCATGACTATCATGCTACATTCTCTTCTAACACATTACATATCAATGCTTCTATTGGATCCTCATTTATTAATAATAATACAATGATTGATCCATCGATTCATATGTGTGTGTGCTATTGCACTTCTTTTTTGCTATCATTATCCACTATCACATATTTCATATCCAGTTCCTAAATCATATGGTTATGTCAAGCTTCTAGTCACATTTGGTCCTCTTACCATGCTTGTGCCATTTCTTGTGGCACCTTCAATCAAAGGGTGTGACATGCTCTTAGGTCTTCCTTAGCTCCGTACTACTCAAGCTATCATTTCCATGAATCACTTGTGTCTAAAGTTCATTCACAACAAGCAAGTCATTACTATCAATGGTGTTCCACCATGCACACCATGGCCGCAACCTCCTCTTGAGGTTTCCATTACACTCACTAGAGCATCTAGGTCCCCATGACCTCTCAAATCTAAAAGCACAATATGCTCCTAGCTCTCCTATTTCACATGACCTACTCGATCTCATCTGATCTATTAGTCCATCTCATCAGTCTAGGTCCACCACTCGAAACTCCTTCATATAGGTATACATCACCTCCTCAGTTTCCTTCACATAGGTGTTCATCACCTCCATGCTCTCCTTCACATAGGTTCCATCACCTCCATGGTCTCCTTCACATAGGTGTTCATCACCTCCATGTATCCCTCATATAGGTGTTCATCACACTCATCACCCCTCACATAGGTCTCATCACCTCATCATAGCATCATAGGTCTCATTCACCGATACATCATCTATCTCATACATCATCGATCTCAGAGCATGGTCACATGCCTTTATCTCCATGCAAGCATCGGGTGGAGGACCCTTACACTTCACTTTTTTTGATAACATATTCATCATCATACATACACTTGGGGGCATCATGCTTACTTCTCCCCCTTCTAAAATTATCAAGTGTCTCACATTTCTACTATTTCACTTTCTATACTTTGCATCTAGTCTTTCACACATCTTACACATCTTGATACACTTGTATCATCATTACCCACCCGATGATGCACTCTTGTGCTATATGGTTCACACTTGACTTGTTGAGGGCATACTACATTCATGAACCTCACATCACACACACACATTTCACACTCACACACACACACATTCATTCATGACACATCTTTCTAATTCATCATTCATCACACATTCCACACACTCCCTATGATGCACTCTAGTTCCATGGTTCATACTCATTGTTTGAGGGTCTAAATCTGAAATGAACCTCACCACACTCACTCACTCTCTATGCTCTATGCTTTGTCGATCATATCTTTCTAGCACACATTTCAAACCATTTCCCGATGACACACTCTTGTTCTATGGTTCATTCTTGACTACGAGGGGGAATTTATAAATGAACCTCATCTCATGCATACTCATTCACATTCACTCTCAGGGGGCATGTTGCTCCTATCACACTCACACTTGCATTCCATTCCATCTACATTCACAACATACTATGCATATCTTGGTTGCACATTTTTCTTTTTACTTATACTTGCATGTACACACTTTGTTACTATATTAGACAAATATTTCATATGTCATTATCTTTTCTATATACACATGCACATTCACTTTCCTTCTAGTTGTGAATGCAGAATTTACATAGATCATTACATGTAACATGGATGTTTGGCATTGTACCTCTTACCAGTCCCACAATGGCTCTCTAGGGGCATCTACTTTTTACACACACATACAAGTGTTATTGTTTCATTTATACTATTTCCTATTCATACTAGCACACTACTTTATATCGGATCATACACACTTTTACATACTTTTATCTTTCTAACATGCTAATGGGTGCTTCATGTGCAACATTTTTTTACAAGAACTATTTTCCACCATGGTTGTCTTTATACTCTTTTTTTTCATTTTTTCATTGTTTTCCATTGTATGCCATTGTTTGGGCTTTTCCCTTTGTCTTGTGTGCACACTATATGTATTTTTTGCCACTTCATCTTGATTGTCTTGTGACATTGTGAGTGATGTCCCATGTTTGAAACCTACTTTTTTCATGGTCTACATTGTCTTTTTTCTTTTTGCTAGCTTACACTTTGTCTTCTATATGTGCATATTTGTCTTGTTTTTACTAACACATGTTTCCAGCCACTTTGTTTGTGTGTGCCTTGGTTTCTACCAAGCACATTCCCCCCCTATAGGGCATCGGTTTTTTTAGATCAGCAGTCGGTCCTCCTTTGGGCCGCATCCTCCTAGTGACATCACATGCACCCCAAATGAGGGGGCATACATTGGGTGAATCAGTCACCCCATTCAACATAGTTCATAGTCATATAATACAACATAATTCAATATAGAATCAACACAATATATAGTCTCAAAATGGCCCAAATCTAACTTGGGTCTTCAACACAACACAAACACCAACTAGCACTCAAACACATACATGAGCACTGGGCCCCTTGACCCTTCCTAGGTGCCTATGACTGAGGGGGGTTATAGTACATTTTTTTCTCATATTCAACATAATTTTTAATAGTTTACACAACATTTTTCACAGAACAAGCACAATCCTCCAAAAATCAACATGCATGCTTTCTCCTTTTTTTATTTTTCATTGGATCAAACTGATCAAAATGGATCAAATTTGAACAAAGCAAGATCACACCATCTGTGGTGTGTATAAATCATCGAGGAAGTAGTCAAAGGATGGAGAATAACACTAGACCTTTCTCCCTACACTTCTTCTTCCATGGCGTGAGATCACCCAAAAAACTCACACTTGGCGTGAGATCACCCAAAAAAATCATTCTTGGCATGAGATCAAAAAATCATTCTTCTACAATCATTTTAGGATCCTTTCTATATCTTTTCACTCATCACGGATCAGTGCACATGTTCCTTTTCACATTTTTACATACTTTTTACACTTTTTTACATATTTGGATCAAATTTTTCATATACACATTTGACTACTCTTTTCTCTTCTCTTTTATAGGTCCATCCTTATGGGAAGCAACAATCACATCATCAAACATCAATGACAAATGAAAATAGTACAACATGACATATACACATACACTTTCACCCCTAGGGTCACTTCCTCTTCTCTAGCTTCCACACTTCATTTTTTTCACTCCACGCTTTTTCTTGTCTCCTCGACACACTTTTCACCATCGATCTACATGGTTATCAGGTACACATCTCTTATCTACTTTATGTTATCAAGTATTCACTCAACAACATAAAGTGGGGAAAATGTAGACACTAAATCACACACTTTGGGTACATTTCTAGGTCCTAATCACATACCACTATTCATATGATTCCTAAGTGAGAAAAGTACTAATTGACCACTATCTTTGGCCTCTTTGGCTTTTTTTTCTTTTTTTCCTTCTTGGTCTTACACACCCTATTTCCCAGTCAAAATTTCAATACTTTAGTTTTTTAAGTCTGGACACTAGTGCCCATACCCAGATGCCGCCCAGTGCCCCTCGTCCCCCTCTGGGTGCCCCGACCTCTTTTGTATCTTGCTCACCTCTTTTGGGCCTCTTCTAGCTATTGGGCATCTTGTTTTCTTATGGGTTCATCCTTTTAGTGGTTAATTACAAAATTCAAACAAGGGAATCATATAAATACAAAGTTATGTGACCATAATAAAGGACCAAGCTCTAAGCATCTCTATCACCTAAGGTTGCATCCAAAGGCATTTCAAGAGCATCAAAGCATCCATCTAGCTATCATTCAAGGGACAAGGGACTGTTTTTTTCATACACTTCATAGGAGGGGAAGTTCATTTTTCCATCCACACATCTACTTACATTCTACATCTAGCTATTGCTCACTATTCAAGTGCATCTTGCACAAGAGCCACCTAGGGCATGATTCTACACACACACACAAAAACTACATGGAGTTTGAAATGTAGTGTAGAAGCTCCCGGATCATAAGTTCACTCAATCGGGTGACCACTGGGTTGGTCATTTTGACTCCCCATTTACATCTTTTTATTTTTAGGATTTGATGTGTTAGTGGTCTACAATGCCCATGTATCTTGATGACCTAATCCAGACGCCATAGTCTAACTTACTCCACTAGTTCTAAAAATTTATGTGCGTGGTTGTGACATATTCCTCCTCTTATTCAACAATTCTCTAGTTCAAAGATAGCTCGAGATCAATTTCAAAATCAAATAAGCTTTTATTCCCTTCTCTTGCACTCGGGGTTTCAATTTTATCTAGCTTATTATTTAGGTCAAATCAGATAGTATTTATTTATCATTGTGTTGTGACTTTGTAATTAGGGTTTAACATATTTTCAATATTTATTAA